>PVJA010000483.1:43126-170911 GCA_004027025.1 Myocastor coypus
ATTTTTCCTCTCATTCCCTGCCCAACTCCACATGGGCTGATCTGACTCTGGGTCTCCTGAGGTATGCAAGAGTCATTCAAATGAGTCCTTTCAAATGGGAGTATTCAGTGCTGGTGAGATAGCTCAGTGGACTAATCATCGGCTTAGGCAAGGGCAAGAACCGGAGTTCGATCCCCAGTACCCATGCCATGCAGGTCCGAACCCCGGGAACTCTCCTCTGAGCCAGCCACTAAGTCAGGGCGTGGTGGTATATGCCAGGGGAGGCTGAAAGCAAGAGGATCACTACAAGTTCAAGCTGCATACACCCTGAACAAAATACATAAGTAATAAAATAAAAATAAAAATATGAAAGTATTCAAAAGTGAGGGAAAATATACTGGAATAATCGGCTCCATTTTAGACTAGATGCAGATTTAGAAATGTGAATCACAAACACTGGTTCATTGCTCCCTCATACTCCTAAAACCTAGTGTCAGATTAACTGGTGGATTTTACAACTGAAAATATGGTGAGCACCCTGGAAGGAGAACAGTGGGAACATGATGGCTGTGGACTTAGGTCTGTTGCCTAACTTGGAAAAGGGGTCCAAGGCAAATCCAAATTTTATTTACGACAATAAAGTACTGGTAATACTAATCAGGTCTATTATTCTCATGTAGTAGTTTTATGACAGCTCCAAAAGATGGCTTCCATTTCCATCTTTACAGTTAAAAAAGCCTAGCTGTGGAGAGTTCAGCAACACACATCACACATCTTGGACAGTGAAACACTGCACTGTTTTTGTGGCTGGATGAATGTCATTTTACATTTTTGTGTAACAGTCATTTGTTTTCACGGGGGGTACCAGGAATTGAACTTGGGGTTTTGTCGTTGCCAGGCAGGCCCTGCGCCGCTGAGCTACATCCCTGGACCATTCATATTTTTAAATTGTCTTCACATGCGCTGCCTCCCTCTAACGTCTCTCTGAGTCAGGCATTGTTCTCTCCCTACTTTACCAATGCAAAAACTGAGCTTCAGAGAGGGTACATTGCCTGCCAACCTCCACAGGGTTTTCTGAAGCATAGGCGATCCCTCTCCTGCGCACTTTGGAATGGTTCTCCCCCGTTCTCTGCATACTATTGTTTGCCATGTTTCTCTCAATATTTCCAACACAAGGACAAGTAAAAGTAATATTTCTATTTATAAATATACCAATACTAAGTCAGTTTCTGATCAGTACACTCATGGGCTCTTAACTTTCAACTGAAGTTTCACATCTGGAGAACCTAACAGATGTCAGAGTGCTCACAGAAGCTAACGATAGCCCCAGCCAAAACTCTGCTTTCTAATTGACTTCCCTAAATATCCATTAGTTTGTTTTTTAACAAATGATTTCAATCAACTTGGTTACTTTCCCCACAGAACAAAGTAGAAACAGAAAAGTGGTAGAGCAGAGTGGCGCGAGGCAGTTGCTGAGAGACCTAGCGCGGGCCGGTGAGCAGAAGGATCAAAGCACGTGCACAGGAGAGTGCTGGAAGCACAGGGTGGAGGATGTGTGCTAGAAATGGTGGCTGAAACCATGCAGAAAAGTTTAAATCACATATGAACAATTTTAATGGTCTAGAAGTTGAAAAGTTGATTTTACGATGATTTCTATTAAAAATAAGTTATATAATCAATTGTAAACTTCTACTGTTTAGATGTATACTTTTGTTTAAGAATCAAAGCCCAATAACGCTCCAATCTCTCTCCCTCCTTCCGTTAGTCCCTCCCTCCCTCTCCCCACCCTCTCCCTCTGGTTTGATAGTTTCCGAGGGACATGGGCATCTTCTGAAACATTATCCTTTCAAATGTTGTTTACCAATTACCACTTCTTACGGGATTGGTGCCGTCTTATGTGTCCCTCCTTCAAGCCATCATGGACAACACTGTGTTACATTTGGTATGCTCTCATTTTCTCTATTGTGACCTGCAGCCCATCACAGTCCACCTGCATTACTTGGGTCTGAGACCTTGAGCAGCTCAGCATCTACCCCTCCCCAAGCCCTCACTTGGGGTAGTACATAACTGCTGTTTGACCTCAGTTCTTCTACCTCAGAACTCACCTGTTCAGGCAAGGTTACTTCTTTACTCTCTGCCATTGGGCTGAAGCAGTAAGACAATTTCAAGAATGAGTATATGACTTAAGATCCAATAAAGATGAAATCCAGGATTGTAGTTCCACTACGAGAGAAGAAAGGCAGCCCTCTTTTCTGCATGTAAAGTCTTCAGAATGGCAAGATGCCTGCTCAGAATCACAAGGAAATATTGCTGACTGTGGATTCAAGTATGAGTGGAACTAAGAAACAGAAACATCAAGACATGGTCACTATTAGAGTTGCCAAAGTAAACTGACAGAAAGCATCGATGTATTCAGTTAACTGTGCATCATTTAAATCAGAAGAGGTGATCATTATTCTTATATGCAAGCAAAGTTATCCTAATTAATATGGCCAATTTACTCTTGTCCTTTCTGAACACGATGGCTACACTGAGAGTCTGGCATTTTCCTTTTTCATGGATCTAAATGACTCCTTCAACAACTCTGCCACCCAAGGTCCGGTCCAACAAAATGGACCTTTAAAGATAACCAATTCTTAGTTCATAGATATCAACATATAGAGTAATATATGAAAGAATGTTCACATCATTGGTTATTTTAGGAATGCAAGTTACTATGCAAATACATGTCATATTAATTATTACTACCCTCTCTTCAAAGTAAATTCTTTTAAAAAGGTAATGAAAGGAAATTAGAGACAAGAACAAAAATTTAAGATTTCTTGGTAGCATACAATAATATCTAGTCATATGTCCCACCTTGCATAACTATATCTGTTAATCTGAGTAACAGATTTGACAATAAAAATAGATAATGTATCAAAAAAGATAACCAATTCCTTATCGCATCAATTGTGCCAACATCTCCCCCATATCCATCTTTCTCTATTTTTCTTACTCTACTTTTCTTTCTCTTTAAAAACTTACCTTGTAAAAATACAAACTATAGGGAACATTTTGTGTATCTTATTATACTTCTAGCAATTATTTGATTTGGTAAGAATACTTAATGCTGTATTTACTCTCATAAATTTTCACATTTACAATACAATATTTTTGGCTACAGCTACACTATTGTACAACACCTAACACCAGAATTTACCAGTCTTGCTTAACTGAAACATTAGGACCATTGATAAGTAGCTTGTGAAGTTATTTATATTATTAAGGTCATGTTCTTATAAACTGAATTTAAAACTTAGTTTTACATGACATGTTAGTGTTCAGCAATATGATCTAGACCTACTACTCTACTAAAGCCTTAAAACTGTCTTCTCTGTGTTGGCATGAAAGTCACCAATTCTCTGAGCCACGTTTCTCATGGTCCTTTCTTATTAATTTTTTCTTAGCACATACTGGTGGTGTGCAATGATCACAGCCCTCGCAGTGAGTGGCATATGTACTTGGTGTACCATGCTCCTCACCTTCTTTTCTCTTCCTCCCTCCTTCCATCTCTTACCTCCTTTCCCTTTTGGAAAAGATCTGTCTTCCGGTTTTCCATTTCCTATCTTTTATTTTGCTGTTTACTTGTATTTTGGGTTTCTTTAGTTTGTTTGTTTGTTTATTTGTTTGTTTTTGTTCTGTTTTTTTGGTGGTACCAGGGATTGAACTCACAACCTTGCACTTGCCAGGCAGGCGCTTATGCTCCTGAGCTATCTCCCTGGCAATATTGAGAAGGACATTTTTTTTTTTTGATTGATTCAGGCTGCTTTATCAACTGGCTGGGTAAGGTTTGTGGAGTTGGTGATCAAACCCTGGTTCCCCGTGACTGACTGCATTTGTCCTTAAACTGAAACAACTGGGCTAAGCTGTAGCTCCCCTATATTTTGAGATTCTTGTGTAAGAGAATCATGAAATATTTAAGCTTGTGTGTCTGATTTATTTTCCTCAATATTATGGACTCAAAGTGCATGCATTTTCCTACAAATGACTCATTTAATCTTCCTTTATAGTAGAATAGTTGTCCATTGTATACAAATACCACATTTTATATCATTCATCTGTTCATGGGCATATAGGTTACTTACAAGATGTAGCTATTATGAATAGTTCGGCCATACCCTGATATGCACAGGTCACTACTTTATGATGTCTTCAACTCTTTTGTAAAGCATGTAGTACCTGATATTCCTCCCTTTCCTAATCATAAGTAAAAACCTGAAGTTTCCTGAGTAGCTGCATCACTGGTTCCCACGGACATTTCTACCTTTCTCTGGTGTCTGACTCATTTCCCGTACTTAGCCTTTATGCAGCAGCGTGAAGTGCTGAGGGCTGTGTTCAGAAGGAAGTGATGCTTCTGAGCAGTAAAAAGGGCCTAATCAATACCTCTGCAGCTGGTTCCTTCTCAGGGGTGTTCAATGAGCGTATTGTGTATTTCAGGTGCTATAGGTGCAGGATGATGAGCACTCTTCCCCTGGATCACTGCAAAACTGCCTGGAAAACAGTTGTCCTTCAGCAGAGTCCCCAGAGGTAATTAATTATTAATTAGTGATGCTTCCTACATTTCTACAATGATAATGTGCCTGACATCATTCAAAGATCTGAAAAACATGGATGATCATGAAAAGCTATAGTGTTGTCAGATTTGCTGTGGACATTAAATAAGAACTAAACTTAGTGAAATGCAGTTACTGAGACTTTGAACTCTGCCCCCTTGCAGAAAGATCATGCCTAGCCTAAGGAAATACTACTTGTCTAAGGAAAACACTACCTTCCATAGAAAATCCAAAATGTCTTTCTTGTAAGAAATGTAATTTTTTAAACTGAGCCTTGAAATGGGTACAATACACCAATTTTCCTCATTCTTAGATGTCAATAAATTTTGTCTCTTGTCCTTGATATTCTTGTAGCACTGATCTGCAATATTTGATACGCTTACATTACCTTTTCTCTTGAAGTTCTCTTAGTGATGTACAGATAACTCTTACTATTCCAGCTTTAAAGGGAATAGTTGCACTGACTCTAAGTATGATCTATGGATCAATTTCTACTCAACAAAATTTGTGAAACTAGCCAAATTTTACAAGCGATAATGCTATACATTCTCAAGTAAATGTTTTCTTTGAAAAAGGTAATAAAAATAAATAAGGGATAAGAAAAAATGCCATAGGATTGACCTGCTACAATTTTGTATATGGTTAAACTCTTCAATTTCTCTGTAAAAATGTGTAATCATTCTTTTTCACATTCTATAGGGATTTAAAGTTTAGAATTTTAATGACTGATGGAATATATTGGTGTTAGCCCTTCTAGGTCAGTGAGGACTCATAAACTAAGGAAGCATGTACTGTAACATCCTATAACTTAATGGTGTCCCAAATTTTCTGATCAAGGAGATTATGGGACTACAGAGGAAAGTGACAACCGATGTAAAGTGTGCCTGAAGAGAGTCACGTAGAGAGAAAACATTGCCTCAGGCTTTCACAGAGAGCAGATTGGCCAAGCAGTGGCCATGACTCATCCAGATGGCTGACTCTGACAGAAGTTCTACAAAATGCTGTACATAGTTTCAGGATAAATCCTGAGGGGATTTGACTGATCTTGTCCAATACAAAAGTTATACTTTTAGTTATGTAGGTCTTGCTTTATCTAAGTCTTAACCATTCAGCCAAAAAGTCTAACCACAAGGTATAAGAAGTAAAGCCGTAATAATAACGCTAAGTTGTAAAAGGCTCAGGTCAACAGCCTCTTATAATGCAAGATGAGCTGGTAATCCACTATAATTTTTAGGTTTCCAAGTTTATTTATTGTGATCATGTTTAATATTTGATTATATGAGTACATCATAATATATTTATTTTTCCTCTCTGTTACTGGGCATTACTTGTTTCTAGTTTTTTGTTCTGCTGAACAAAATTTTTCATGGACCTTCTTACACATGTTTTCTATAGTAAGTGTGTGTCAGCATTTAAGAGCGGAACTAGGGAATCAGAATGATTTCATCGTGGTTTGCTTCGTTTTTTTTTTTTTTTTTTTTTTTTTTTTTTTTTTTTTTTTTTTTTTTTTTTTTTTTTTTTTTTTTTTTTTTTTTTTTTTTTTTTCATTTTCTTTGCTTTCCAACACTATAACATACTCATAATTGGAATAGATTATTTAAAATTTTCTTTTGTAATGTTCAGAGAATAAATGGTTATTTGCTTATTAGGCTTTCTCTTGGGCAGGAAACTGTACTGTCCATTTATTCAGTGATCATAGTCTAGCATCATGTTGGGTATTGAAGATATGCTGATGTGAAGTCGGCATTGTTACTGGGGTACTGGAGCAAGACAGAGCCCAACAATTATTCACTAATGTGAATAGTATGAAAGATAGTACAAAGTTTTAAATAAAAAGGTACTTTCTATTCAGAAAATGGAAGGATTATAATGGAATGATTTGTAAACAAAATGATAAAATATTTAAATCTGAATTAAGTATACATTGACTAAAAAGAATCAGAAATATGAAGGGAAGGATCTGCTGACAAAGACCTTATGAATCCGAGAAAAGATAACCTTCAACTTTTACATTTATCGTTTTCCAATCTTTCTTTCTGAATCAGAACTCTGGTTGGCCCCTGGAACCCATATACATATTAACTTCTGATCTCCAGTAGTTCCCATCAGTATATCATCCACTAATATGCACAGGTTCCTACAGGGACATCCTGTGACAGAACTTGGAGCTATTTCTGATGAGAGAATGCAAACTTCGGAAAATGGTATGTGGAGGCAGAACTTGCATGGGATTGGCTCTGACATCATAGCAAGCTTAGCATATCTACTCTGCGAAGAGGATGAACAGATAGTAATGAATATGGAAGGATTTGCTCTACTTTGCATTGTACGTTAGATTTTCTAATCACATTTGCATTCTTTCTCTTCTTCAATGCAATCCTATGGTTGTCATCTTATAAATTGTTTCCTACACTATATGCTGTAAAAATTTAAAATATTTGAAGGTTTTATAGAAACTGATTTTGGTGCTAGCATAAAAATACAATTAATAATCAATAATGATATTTTGGGATACTATTAGATATTTATAACTATTGTATGTTATGAAATAAACAACACAAATGTTAAGAAGTAAATCAGAAAAAAAAACATATACAAGACTTCAAAACAAGCATTTATTCAAGTTGTCTGAGTATGTTTACACAACATAAATGTGTATGTAATTATAATTTAATATATGTACTTTTCATATATATGTATGTTTATATAAAATAAGCTATTTTTCTTCTGAGGCCTTAACTTGGAAAATTGAATTTGTTCTGTTCTATTATAATGCATGCTCGTCTAATATTCTTTGTGAAAACTATTTGACAAAAACAAACGTGTTCTCCTTTAATCCTTGGGACAAACAGTAATTTCTATTTATTTAAGTCTTAGTTTTCTGACTATTAATGTGCAAAGGGTCATATTGTGAAATAAAGGCTTAACAAATGTCCTGTTTGGAATATCAATGAGTTACTTTTAGTTATCACAAAGAAAATACAAGGATTCTTCTAAAAAGTAAATACTAAACTATTGCAGAACTTATTTCGAGAAAAAACGAATGAAAGAACATTCATTTGAAACCTTCTGGCTTATAGTTTGTCTTAAAGCAAGGCATGGCAATTTTTAGTCTGGGAGGAACTTTGGAGCTCCTTGAATAATAAGGTCCTGTTACTTCCACCCTATTCCACAGATAAAACATCTGTGGCCAGGAAAATCAGTATGTGTCTGAAGTGACATAACAACTGTGCTTGCAAAGTCAGGCACAGAATCCATGGCTTCTGGTGCCCTATTGATCATTCTTTTCACTGCTTTATTCATGATAAGAAATTTTATTCTAGAAAAATGTTCATGGCCATCATAAAATGAGCAAAAGAGAAAAATAATTGGGTCAGTGAGATAGCTATTTTCTTGAAAATTTTCCTGGTGTCAATCTGTCTCCTCTACCACACAGACACATAGAAATGGGAGGAAGGAAGGGACAGAGGGAGACAGGGAGAGAGGGAGAGAGGGAGGAAGAGGGGGGTATAAGTTGTTATGAGATCTTACAGATGAGGTAATCTCTTATTTGTGATTATGGAGGGAAAATCTCAGTTTGTTGCACTTAATTAAGATGTAGTTCAATTTTCCAGGTATACTTTAAGGTCTTTAATGCATCTAGACCTCCTTTCTATTATTAGCTTGTCATATGCCATATTTTTATCATATGTTCTATTTAGTATTAGGATGATGGCTATGATGAAAGAGTTACGGATTTTTAGTCAGAACAGACTGCATTAAAGTCTTCGCTTAAGTTTTATTATGTATGTCATTTGGGGAAACTCAGTATTACAACATTAAACACTCAGTTATTCGGCATTGGTACTAAAGGGATAGCTCAGTACAATAAATGCTTGCCTGGCAAGTGTAAGAACCTGAGTTCAATCCCCACTTCTGGGAAAAAAAGAAGATTGCAAATAGGATGAAATAAGTGCTGCCCACTGATGTACTGTGCTCTAGCTTCTAGGCGCACGGAAGTGCACAGCCTGAATTTAAAGGAATAGTATTTTCCTCCTTTTCCTGATAGTTGTGTATGCTGTATTCTGGAAGTGCCCATGAATTCTACTCATCAATACTCAAAGTTTATGTTAACAATTGCCCCACAAACAGTGATAAGTAACCTTGTAGCACAAATGATCAATCGCCCTCAACCTTCAATCCCAACCTTTGGGACAATTCTGGGGCACATGTGCACCTAGATGCTTACTCTTTTTCCAATGTTGGTGTCCTGTCTGATGTCACATTCTTTATTGGTTTTGATTCCTTTCCTCTGAGTCATGTTTCAATTCCCCTACCATAGTTTCTTCGACCTGACTCCATAATAACCTCTTTGCACTTGCTTCATTGTGTGCAAGTCAGTTTTCTATTGCTGCAACAAAATACCTGAGATACTCATCTACTAACAAGGAAAGGTCTATCTCAATTAGAAATTTTAGAGGTGGCATTCTGGTTTTGCTGGGTTCACTGTTTTGGGGCCCATCACAAGACAAAGGCCAGTGTTTGCCACTTTCTGTCAAACATAAAACCCACATTGAATTTAACTGAATTTAATGAATTTGATCCAAAAGATCTAAAACCTCTTATGAAAACTACCTGCTAAAGGGAGTTCAATGGCCTCTCAATAGCACTGTGGGCTGTTGGCCAAGACTTTAGCACGTGTCAGTGGAGGTTACTTCTGATCTACACTGTAACATCTTGTGTCAGGATCTGTTTCCGTGTGATCTAAATAAAGATGGAGACAAGTAAGTAGGTCATTACAGAACAACATGTTATAAGCTAGAAGAGAATTAAAATGAGAGATTATGGTAATATCTTTTACACTTTGTAAGAGGTTTGTGTAACAGGGTTTCCTGGGGTAGGTGATATTTGAGCTGAATTTTAAGAAGTATGAAAAAGCCAGTTAGAGAAAAAAAGAATATGGCATGTTTCAGGAGAAGGAGATTACACGTACAACATCTTGGAAGGAAGAGACAGTACGTTATATTGAAGGAGTTGAAAGTACTAAATGCGATTATAACAAATAAGTAAGCATAAGAGGAATGACACAAGGAAGGAAGGCAAGGGACAGAGCAGAAGGATGCTGGTGAGTCAAACCCAGGGGTACTTCCTTTAGCAAAAAGCAGCCTGAAGCATTGTGGGAAGTTAAGCAGACCGGGGATGTGATCAGATTTCAGTTTCAGGCAGATTCACATTTGACAGTAGCAGGATAAAGGCTTGCAGAAATCAAGATAAAAAGTTGGGAGACCCATTAGAAGTCTGTGGCAGTGATCCAGGTGAGGATTAATGTGAATCTGAACTAAGTTAATGACAGAGAAAATAGAACAGAGAGGGTAGGTCTCAGCGGCATTAAGTGGGTTGAGCCAATAGGACTTTTTTCTGTGGGACTGATAGTGAGGTTTAAGGCCAGAGGTGGAATTTGAGAATGACTCCAGGTGTCCAGCGCTAGTGATTCTGTCAGTTGATAGCTGATGGCTGTGCTGTGCTCTGGAAAGTGTTGAAAGCCATAAGCTGGTGGGAAATTCACTTGGAGCTAAAGATCTGGCCTAGGAGACTGAGTTAGGTCCAACAATGCAAAATTACAATTTGATTAGGAAAGGATGCAGAAGAGGGATGCAAATGTCCTTAGAGAAAATGTAAAGGAGATGTAGATGGTTAGACAATAGTACTGGGGAATGCCAGTGTTCAAGGGGCAACTGAGAGACACAGATTCCGATAGGAGAGTCACAGAATGGATGGCAGCTGCATAAAAAGTGAAGAGCAAGAGCCACTCTTGTGTATGCAACTACGTGACATTGATCATGGACATCTTCTTTGTCATGTGCCTCCTATGTTGTCCTGAACTAACACAAGCAGAGTATGAAGCACTTACTGTAACCTCCCACAACTGGAAAAGGAAAATGAAGCATCTACACCCAAAGATAGCATGGATGCTTATCATGTTGACACAGGAGAGACACAGGAGGAAGCTGAGAGACTTATTTCCTGAAATTGTTTATTTCCATCAAAGTAGGAATCTTAGGCCACTTATGATGTTCTTCCAAAGCATCATAGACTCCGTAGCTCACACACAACAAAAATTTAATTCTCATAAGTGTAGAGGAAGGAAGTCTCGTATGAGAGTGCCCGCATGGTTAGAATCCGGAGAGGGGCCTCCTTCCAGGTTGCAGACTGCTGAATCCCCTTCATGTAGTACCTGTGCAAAACATAAAGAGATCCACAGTTTGCCAGACCACTTGGATAAGGACACAAATCCTACTGGTGAAGGCTCCCACTCCATGGCCTGAACTCTGCAGTGGTTCATGCTCCAATACTATTGCACTAGGGATTGAATTTCAACAAATGACCTGGGGGGCACAAGCATTCTTCTCTTTGTATCAGCAGGCACCCAGGCCTTGTGTAGATAGAGAGGAGCAGAGAAAGTGGCAAAACGTAAGCTTGGGATAGCCAGAACCCACTCCAGATGGGGACGCAGGAAATGGGCTCAGGAACTGAGGAGGGATGTGTGCAGGAATTTTATGAAAAATTGCTGAGGAGCTGGATAGTATTGGAAACCATTAATGATTGCTCCTAAGTGAAAAGTTATTGATTCTTTGAAGCATACTCTTACTTCTCTCAAAAATGAAAAGAAACCCACTGTATTAAGAAACAAACCATTATTTATTAATAACCATTATAGTTGGTATATTGCACACATTATATAGGTTTCGTGGAAACTACATGAGTAGACATATTTATGTCCATTTCTCAGACACAGAAATTAAGGCTAAAGCTTTGGTGTAAATCATCAAGAGCACATGCACAGTAATTGGTGGGGGACAAATGGAATCCAGGGCCAGCCCTAAGCCTGCAGTTTGGGCCACTTCTCCACAGTACCAAAGATCTTCACTCATACTTGTGTCTGTGTGTCTGCATGCATGCATATATTTTATTTACTTCAGCTTCTATCTTCTCTCTATTGACATTTTATGGCTCATATTTAAGGAGATTCCTTTAGAATCATCCATAAAATAAAAACCTCACTGCTGTTAATGATTTCAAACCAGCCTTTATTATAGTGTTTTTTATTTCACTCTTGCAGTTAGGGAGTATTTGATCTACTTCAGCTGAATTTGATTTTAATGCTAAAATTAAAATAAATGTCTTTGTCTTTGTTGGCGGAGATGAATATCCTCTAAAGAAAGACATGAAGATGGTTTAATATTCGTATATATGATTATTTTTTCTGTTCTTTTCCTTTATCATACTGTCTCTCTGTACACACACACACACACACACACACACACACACACACACATTCATAGCAGTTATGCTGTGTGATATTCCTCTACACAATGAATTAACAAGACTGACCTGAGTGGCTTCTAAAGAAAATGCAAAGTTGTTTCCAATGAGGTCCCAGTCTTTCTATTGTCACTAACCAGCACATATCTATATATAACAGTGCATTATTTAATATTTTAGGTTCAAGCATTACTTCTATGGAGAGACCAAATCAAAACATTACATTTACACAGGACATAACACAGAGGATGCTCTAGGGGCATTGCTTGAGGTGATTACAGTGGCTGCAAAGTCCCTCTCTAGGTCACCTATAGGCCACTGACTCTCATGCTTCAGTGGCACTGCTCACTTCTAGCCCACAGGTCTCAGCATTTCGAAGCCAAGTGTCCCAAACTCAGGCTTCTGTCCCAAAGAGTCACAGGGCTCTGGTAATGGCCGGGCCTCCAAAGGCCTGAGTGCCTGGGATTATGAGGTCCAAGAACAGAAGATGTAGATGTGTCATCTTCAGGGAGAGAGTACCTTCCCTGTCTTTGTAATCATTTACATTTGTTTTATGTTATTTATTTTTTGCAGTGCTGCGGGGCGGGGGGATCACAGGGCTTTGCATGTGGTATGTGAGTGCTCTGCTGCTGGGCCTCACTCCAGTCTTTCATGCCTGTGTGTTCTCCCCTGAAAATGGATGGCTGCCTCTGCCTTCATTTCCCAGCTTGCATTTTAATCTCACCCAGGAGTGAGGCTTCCCGGGTTGGGTTCCCCAGGCCCTTCACCCAGTCCAAATGATGCCTCGGATTCACACAGTTCTTTGCCACTGATGACACTGCAACCCGTGCGCTGCAGAAGCCTAGCGAGTGCATAATCTTCCTGGACAAGGCAGGCCAGGCCTTCTTGCACCGAGCGACATAAGACAGCACTGCAGCACTGCACCTGAGGCTGCTTTCAGTGGTGACATGGCAAACGGGCAACAAAAGCACAAAGACAAAAGGCATGTGGCATGTGATAGATCACAAAAGGCACTTGCTTTCTGCCTGAGCTAGGACACCAGCAGTCGGAGTGCAACCTCATTCTACCTCACCTATGACTGCACTCATCCTAGAGGAAAGATTCCACTTTTCACCACTTTGAACATGCCTGTGGATGACCGGCACCCACCTCGAGGACGGGCTTTCAAGGAAATGGCAACAAGCAGGAAAAGACACAAGAGTGCACTGGGGAGAATAGGGATTGGCTGATTGTGGGGTGTGTGTGTGCATGGGTGTGTGTTTGTGTGTCAGACAAACAGACAGACAGACGACAGACAGAGAGGTGAATGCTGTCCCAAGCACTAGCTAGTTCCTCATACTGTGTCACAAGTGATCCCAGGCCACAACAGAAAATGTATGGAGAAGATATTATTGGAAATTTCCTTTGTGAAAGCCAAGATCGTTTAAAAATCTTGAAAAGTTGGGAAATGCTGGGAAACAACCCCTAGTATTTAAATTCTTTTTTTTTTTTTTAAAGTAATAGCTCTCCTTTGAACTCCTGCCTGCCTTCTGTTCATTTTTATTTCTTTGCATCTCTTTTGTCAGCAGATGTCAAAATGCTGTCCCCATTCCTTGCACATAAAGCCAGGGTACAACTTGTGCTGAAAATGCCTTGAATTTTTTTGTTGTTTAAAGCACCACTGCTTTTGCATAACTTTAGAAACTAGTTTTTGTCTTTCACTTTTTAAACATTGGTTGACCTGATACACTAGCATACATCATTGGCCATTCTTTGAGCTTACAGTATTTCTTCAATATTTTCCAAGCTAGCTTTGGAAGACACCGTAGCACACAGTAGAACAACAGCTAAGGGGAATTTCCTAGCAGTATCTCCCTTACCTCTTTGAATGAAAGGGAGAAATTCAGACAATGTATGCCTAAGCCTATTGTTTTTCTAAGTGATCATGTTTTTTGCCAAATAATTATAACTTGTGTCACAAGGGAACTGCTGAAATCACAAATGTGTGGCAGTCTCTAGGACACTTCTTCTCAGATCGCAGAATGATCTCATTGTGTTCCATAGATCCTGTCTTTACCTATCATTATACAGCTAAGTCACTGTCATAGTTTGGGGATTTCCACAGGGAACAGTCCAACACAGGACACACATTGTATAAAATATTTTCCTTATAGTCACCCAAGGAACCATATACAAAGAGTGCCCACACACTAGAGACCAAAGAAGAATCCAGCTGGGAGCCTAGATGGATCCCGCAATAACATCCTGCATGAGCCCAGCTGAAGACCTAGAGTCCATAATGCTGCCTCCCATAAATTCAAGTGGAGGCCTAGAGCCCATGACAAGTACCATGCAAGCCTGCGTCATATTCTGCACTTGGAAGGTCCAAAGGCCTGTGATGGAAGCTAGAACTTCTGCACCACTAGGATGAAGGATCTATGCTAGCAGGCTGAGGAATCTGCACAGGAGCCAGGAAGCCATGCTCTAAGTAAGAACCGGAGCTCTCCTGGAAGTACCACAGCCATCCTCAAGGACAAGAGGTCCTGAGTACTTCCTCCTACAAGAACAGGCAAGTTCACCAGGAAAACCAGCATCACAAGGTCTCCCAGAAGAATAGCTCTGGAGAGCCAGCAGCTTCCAGGAGCTTCCTAACGGCTTCTCCAAACTGCTTCCCCAAAAGCCTCTCTTCTCCAGTTTGGCCTCTTAGGCTGCCAGCAACACCACATGTGGGCCTCCCAGGACCAGCACCACGCTCATTCAGCTCACCTGAGCGTGACAACGTGACCACCAGTTAGCAATCCACCACAGCTACCGTGTTTTGTGAAATCTCAATATACTGTTCAAATTTTTCCACCTGAAGTTTCAATCATTTCATATACTGTAATAACAGATTATGATATTCAAAACCTCTCTTCTAAGACTCTGTCTACTACAGACAACTTCAATGAGTATGGATGTTATGATAAAAGTCACCCTAGGAAGATCTGTGAAGTCCAAGATAACGTTATAAATTATCAGCTCTCTCTATCCCCCTCCCAAACCCTGCAGGCTTCTTCATCGGGAACTATTCACCCTCTAGCGGTAGTACTCCGGTATTGCAGTTTGGGCTTCCGCACATAGCTAAACTTCATGCCTGAAAGACTATATATGTTTTTTTTTTAAATTATCATTATAAAATCTCCTCTTATGTGGATTTGTTATTAAATATAACTTAATAGAGAAATCTCTTTAAAATTTTAATTTCCATTCTAATGTTTATACACGTGAAAATGCTTAGAGCTATAAAAAGGCAATGACTAATAGATGTTTGTTTACCCATATCTCTATTTCCCCTTGCTTAAAGCCACGTAGAAATTGATTGGAAAATACGGGTTTGAATGTACTTTACATAGTTAAACAATAATGAAAGGTGCTTTTGCCCATATGTTTTCTATAATCAGGGAGGTTATTTTAAAATCAGCAATTCGGTACCAAAGAGGAAAACCGTTCAGCCAAACTGCATTATAATTGGAAAACAATGGCGTTACTGCCAATGGGTATCAGTAGCTGTTGCCACAATGCTGTGAAATTTTCCAGTGCAGCTCGCAGCTCAGCTACTATGAACTCTTCGCCGTCATTAAAATGCTGTAACCAGAAACTGTTGTCAAGGCCTGTGAGTCAAGCTGGGCATGGTGGCACACGCTTGTGATCTTGACATCGAGGGAACCTGAGGCAGGAAGGTTGTGAGTTTAAATCCAGTTTGGGAAACTTAGCAGAAACTTATCTCAAAATAAAACTGAATTAATGGGAAGGGTGGAAGATAAAGGATAAAGCAGTTATCCTTCAAGGATAAAGCAGTTTTGATTTTAAACTCCAGTTATGGAAGAAAAGTGTTTTGTTTTGTTTTATTTTTTTCTTTGATTTGGCAATCTGTAGCCATTTCTAGCACATAATTCTGACCATCTTGCCACAATCCTATATTCTGCTGCAGTGGGTCAGAATCTGACTAAAGATCACTCAGATGATCAGGAACTGCGTCCTTAGCCACTCGGCTCTTGTCCATTTTCAGCTCTATGTGAGAGTGATGGGCAGTCCGCTGTAGAAAAATCTTTGCAAGAAGGAAAATAAGATCTGGAGAAAAATGATGGAACAGCACATATTGCAAAAGTTCTCGGGATAGACTGACAATCACCCCCTGTACTGGTAATATTGCAGTGGACTTTCTTCTCTGCCACGTTGGTGCTTTCTAAAAACAGAATGTCTCTTAACTCCCAGGAGTAAATGAGTATGTAAATTAAGGGAAATTTAAGTCCTTGATTTTTTATTCCATTACTCATAAGCATTTCAGTATATGAGAACATTACTAATCTTATCCTTCATTTATTCCGTACTATAAGAGTGATAACAGCTGTTTTAAGAGGATAGTTTGACTTTTTTAAAGCACCATATTGCAGTACCTCTATTAAGCCAGATTTGCAAAATAATTCTAGTATAATTTAGATGCTATTTCATATTAGAAACCAAAGACTATAAGGTGCAAATGAGATTTTTTTTTTCTTCTGCTTACATCATAACAGCTTTCACAGAGTCATTATCATCTCAGTGGACACGGATGTCACGCAGCCATTATCCGCAGATCATAACGAGGTGGACCATTAGTGCCTCCTTTGGAGACCTTATGGTCTGAGATGTTAATGAGCCTTCAGGGAACCCTAAATCCTGGGATGCTTGACAGGGTACTTCAGGCCATAACAGAACCTCCTTTGCAATGACAATGGATCCTGTCAATTTCTATTAAGGAGCTTCTTAATTCCCCAATCATTAAGGTAGTAGAAAGACTTATTATACTAGCCTCTAATTAAGGATGCTTTCAGCCATAAATCCCTTCTGGAGAGTCCTTCTTTTTGTTCAACATGGCATGAGTAAAGGATATGACTCCCACCAGAGGGACAGTTCCCATTTTAGAAAAATCTGGCAGGATGAGGAGGCCCTGTGAATTCATCTCAGACTGTCTTTCAACTTTTCACACTCTCCTCAAGGTACATAACAAGGGAGACTTCTTGAGGAAAAAAAAAAAATACTAGTCTTCAGTGACTGGTCTAGTATATCTTTTACCACATGTCATTTGGAGCAATTACACCAGGGATAATGACAGAGAAACACAAGTTCAAAGCAGCGTCACTGCCCTTAAATAATTTACAATCTTATTAGAAAGACTGAGTGATAAAGGGACAATAATGGCATCATACTGCAAGGCAGCAGCGCAGGGAGGCAGAGAGTCAGTTCCCAGGTGGTGTTCCAACAGTTGAAATACGGAATTTTATACAGAACCGTAATCCTAGAACCCAGGAGGCTGAGGCAGAAAGATCGCAACTTCAGGGTCATCCTCGGGGACACACCAGGGTCCAGCTCAGCCTGGACTTCATAACAAGACTATTTATTTATCACATATGAATTAAAATAGAAAAATACGTGAGGAGCTAGATACTATGTAATTATATGCCTAGTTACTGTAGTGGAAGACGAAGTTGGTAGAAAACTTTTCACTATCAACTCTATTTTCCAACTGTGAAATGACTAGGAAATATACTCTGCTTGAAAGTGTTACTGCAAGACTAGTACATTTCTTACTTTCTATGCAGGAAACAAATACGTACAACATGTTAAAGTGATAGCATAATAGAAATGCTCAGATAGGAACATATTCCTGCTTGATTGAAAGTGAAGTTTACTCTTTAACCTAAAATGTATTGCTTACAAAAATCAGAGAGTCAACTGGGGACAGAAATTATGTGCTGCCATAAAAAATAAAAAATGAGAGAATCCAACCCATTGACCTTGAATATATGGAAACTTGAAGTTCCTTCATTCTTTTTGATAATCCTGGATTTTTCATCTAAATTTCATTCGACCTCAAGCAGACCTACATTTGGCTTATTACTGAAATTTCATTGCTGAAATTTCCCAGTCTAAGAAGTTTTCTAATCAGAAGTTAAATTTGTAGAAACTCTCCACTGTACTGAAAAAGAAATAGATGCCTGCTTCTGCATCTTGTGTGGGGGCCATCGGAGTTAGTATTATGGTGGTGCTTCCAAATCAGGCCCGCGATCCCAACAGGGGAGTCATGACACAGGACCCCGTCCCTCTCCCAAAGCCCTGAAGGAAATGATAATTTATGACAGGTTCTGAGTTTTGGTGCTTTAAACGCACTCAGGAAGCAGGGTGGGAGATATAGTACCCAACATCTTCTTTATTGTTCTATCCACATTCTGTTCTGCAGTCCACTTTTTTTCCTGTTTTTCCTCTGTTTATAATCACTTCTGATTTGACTGTCAGGTCAGAAACGTCTGCATGGACCCACCCAGTGCAGTAGGTTAGCTCATTTGAACACATTCAGCCTCCAAGGGCATCTGACTGGCCTTGTCCATAGCCATCCTTTTTAGCCACTGCTCCAAGTCTTTAGAAGGAAGGACGCTAAACTCCTGACCGTTGTCTCCTGGACTAACAGTCACTGCTGACAGCACACAGCATTGTTGTGTGAACCTGCTTAAAATTAAATATGGAAAGAAATACAAATAAACAAGACTAAGAAGCAGAGAGCTTCTTCATCTCTACCTGCTTCCTAGATGCTGGAGGGAGGAACACACACACACATACACACACACACACACACACAAACAGACACACACATACACACACACAGAGGCAACTCAACCCCATACCACCCTGCTTCTTATTATCTCAGTAAGAAAGTTTTTATATAGGAAGTTTATTTTTCCCCCCAGATATAAAGGGCAAAAAAAAAAAAAAAAAAAAAAATTGAAAGTTCCATTGGACATCTGAATAGCCCTGTGTTTACACAAGCTAGAATTCAGGAACTGAGCATCTTCTCCTGATAGGACAACTTTGAATTTAAAAACTGTATAAGACACTTCTATCTCCGATATCCTAAAGGTCACACCCTTTTCTCAATCTTCCAGTGTAGAGGATGCAGGCTTATGAGGAGTCTGTACCACAAGTTCTGATATCAGTCCCAGATCAAATTAGAGATAAAAAAAGAAAGGCAAGTTAAAAAAAAAAAAGAACAAGCAATTATAAGCCTTTGAGGGAAAGTGGTAAATTGGATAAGCTTCAACATAACAAAACTAACAAGAAAAGAATCTAAGACAAGACTGAGAAGCATAACTTATGTGCTCTAAATGTCTGCTAACTGAGAAGGGAAGGGAAATCTGAGCTCCATCAGCCGCCCTTCCTGCTTATGCACAGCAGAAGTGCCCAGGCACACCTTGGCTTGCTGGCAAGCGGTGTATCTTCCTAAGGAGTTCAGTTAAACTAAAAAGGAAAGGTGCTGTATCAGCAGATGCCACGCAGATGTTAGAAGGCAGAAAATTGAGGCTGATCACCTGACCGAGTGCCTTCTGACACCAGAGGAGAGAAGCTGTTCCTTTGCTTTCCTGCTGATACCCTAGCTCGTGCTACCAAGCAGGCCTTTTAAGAACAAAATTGTTATATTTTCCCAATACAATGTGATAGCAGCTAACTTCACAGGAAACTGAGGAAATGAGCTTATTTTAATTATAGTTATCTTCCACTGTGTTATAATCCATCTGTACTTAAATTGCCATCAAAACTTTGCAGCATATTTAAGATTCAAATCATAACACTAAACAGTGAAACACAACAACATTGGAAAATTAGTCATTTTAACTTTGCCCCAAATCCACTACTGTTTCGGCAAGAGAAGAATAGCTAGTGTCTACCATATATGGCAGCACTATCTTGGCAGGTTGCCATAGTCATCAAGACTCGTCTTGTTCTGCATGGTGTCTTTGAAGTCCCACCACTACCATTAAAAACTGTGGGACATGGAGCACATGAACTCTCAGCACCTCAGATGCTTTGTCTGTAAAAGTACTAACATCATAGCTGGTTCTTGAGATTGTAAACATTGCACAAGCAGCAGATGGTTTGATGACCAGAGCCTCACGTACTCCAATGAAACTGCCATGCATGATTCTAGATCTGATGTTTACTCTGTCTATTCTAACTTTATTTCTGTCTGCTGGTATGCCTTGTAATATTCTTCATAAAAGCTAGAATTAATACGATAGGTAACAGCAAAGTGATGGTAAGTATTGGTAAGGGATAACATACTAATGTCCAATGATTAGGTTTTAAACTTTCCATGATTTTCATACCTGTAGACCATGAACTTCAACATCACTTCTTGGGGTGTACTACAGACAAAGCTCAGCAGGATAAACACCTGTCAGACAAGCCCAAAGTCCTGAGTTTCATCCTCAGTATAAAAATAAATAAATAAGTCTCTTGGTCCCCTCCCATACAAGGAAAAAAGTAGCCATAGGCTGCAAATTGAGCATTTCCTTACCTTCAGGTAAGTTAGGCTTTGAAATAATATCAAAACCTTAGAGTTTGGTAAAATAAATTACATTTTTATATAATTTTTTCAATATTTACCTTATTTATTTATTTATTTATTTATTTATTATGGCCAGCTCAGCCTGCCCTGAGGGTGGGGCTGGCATAGCATGTGGTGCCAGGGATCGAACCGTGGTCCCTATGTCTGCCTAAGCTTTCCTAAGCATGCGCTTTAGACTACTGAGCCATCCCTCTTGACAGTAGGCTTTATTGAAAATGGAGTGCTGGGAGACAGCTCAGAGGCATAAGTTACTGCCTGACAAGCACAAGGTCCTGAGATCAGTCCTGGCCGGTACCACACACAAAAAAAAAAGATGAGAGAGAGAGGGAGAGAGAGAGAGAGAGAGAGAGAGAGAGAGAGAGAGAGAGAGAGAGAGAGAGAGAGAGAGAGAGAGAGGAAACGGAGTGTTTTGAATTGTTTCATAGTGGCTACTTTTCCCTGGAGAACATAAAGAATTTTCTTCTGTGAGGATTTCATCAGATCCTTTTAGGTAAAATTTAAAAAAACCTGGGGATCCTACTGTATCTGGGTCCCCAGAAGATGTTGCCCCTCAGACTTATCCACTCTGAACCTCTAGCAATTTGCTGACTGTCGTTCAGGGTCGCCTGGCAAGTGTTTGCATAGACGTTTTTGCTGCAGTAAGTTGTAGCTCTCTATGTTCACACACCTCTCCAATTTGGGGAGACAGCGCATTGCCTCTGACCTTGCTTCTTTGACAGATATGAAAAGAAATAATGTTCTGCAGGCTTGTGTAGCTCCTGACTCTTTAGGACAGTGTGACGAGTTCTACAGGAAGATGAAGAAAAGAACGTGATGGGAAGAGGTTTAAGAAGAAGGAAGGATAAGGGGGAAATGAGGGGAACAGAGAAGACAGAGAAAAAAAGTAGTGGAAAAGGGTGACAACCACAAAAGAAAGGAAAAAGAAAATGTGACCAGCTATTCACTAAATGGTTACAAGGTGTGAGATCCTCTCCATTTTTCTTGATCCTTTACTATAGAACCAAAAGGACAATGACCGTCTCCCTGCATACTACGCCATGATACCAAAAACCCTAGAAAGACGGCTTTCTCTGAAACATGGAACTCATAAACAATGATCTGTCAGTATCCTAAATGCAGAATAGTGATTAACTTTTCTCGGCTTATTGATAACTCTCCAAAGCAGAGATAATACGCAAAGCTCACGTGGTATATTCTAAAGCCCTTCTCCAGAAGATGAAATTTGCAGATTCTGAGGCTGGGACAGAAAATAGATGCAGGAGAACAGGGCATGTTATGATGATACAGAATAAGGTCATGTTCAAAGAGCAGGTGCTGGGAACCTGTCACTGAGAAGCAGGAGCAACATGAAGAAGAGCCCCAGTTGACCAAGTGAGGGCATTCTTAGCAAAAATTAATGTCACAGCATTAATCTATAACTAAAAGTATACATAACGAATAAATAAATGAAGGAGAAGTGATAAGCCTTTCATATAAAGGAGTTCCAAAGAATTTACATTTGTACATAAACTTCAAGTACTAGTGAGATATATTTTCACACTTAGTATGTCTATTTCTATATTATTATTAATGCTATTTTGTTATTTCTGATATTACTCAAAATTTGCTGTCAGCCCACCCAGGAGGCCCACCTCAGAGGTGAGATCCCAAGGTTATAAAACACAGACACATAAGCTATCAGCAGCAACCACACACAGCATGGAGTGGAGCAGAGAGCCAGAGCAGAAGCTCCAGAGCACTGTGCAATTCTTATACTGGTTGTTATCTCTTGTTTACATTCGTATAGTGCTGTATCATGTGCAGGTGTCTTTATCTGACCTAAGGTATCGTTACTTAACCGAATTCCACTGTGTCCCCACTCTAAACAAGCAGGCTGCATCCTCAGGTGTCCTTAGGTGCCTCTGAGCTTTGAAGCAGCCTGAGTGGTTCCATACACAATGCTATTTCTATGTCTTCCTTACAGTTCAACTGTAGTATGAAAACTAGAAGCTAAGTCCAACCTAAAATAGTATTCATGACCTGTGTGTTCAAATGGACCAGTAAATGGAGACAGAATCAAAAAAGAAAAATGTGATAACACAACAATGTCAAAATGCTACAACTCTCCAAAGACTAGTATTATATCCTGACACCACAGGCATTGAGGTGGGTTGTGATCTACCAAGCTTTTCTTAATGTATTAGTCAGATGTATGACCATCAGGATTCTGTTGCTGTGACAAAGTTAATACTAACAAATAGAAAAAAAAAAGTATATTTTGGTTGCTTGGTGTCATTGCTTTGGAGCCTGTAGTGAGGCAGACAGCATGTAAAGGAGGTGCGGTAGGGACAGGTTTAAGAGAGCTGAACAGAGTGCAAAAGATGAGCGAGGAGCCTGGTCCTCATTTTCCCTATCAAGGGCAACCAGCCTGCACCATGGACTAACTCTCTCCCACTAGGATGCACATTTTCAATGTCCTCCTACCTCCCAATGATGTCATAGCCCAGCGACTAGACTCTCAGAATCAAACCTTTGTGTCATATTTAAGATCCAAGCCATAACACTAGGCAGTGAAACAACAACATTGGAAAATTTGTTGTTTTAACTTATCCTAAATCCACGATTGTTTCTGTAAGAGAAAAAAAAAAAAAAAAAAAAACTACGTGAGAAATATGCTCCAAGATTGCAAAATCCTTTCAGACTAAATTTTATTAATCTTCCCAGCACCAGTTAGGTTAAGAGGCAAATTCTCTTCTTTAGATTTGCTACCTGGGGATACCATTGATGAATTTGTCAGGGCAGGTGGTGACACCCTGACAGACTCCAAGTTCTCACAGAATCCGATGTATGACCACCAGTCCTCTGTTCTGGCAGTGGTATGGAAAGAATCTGCGTAACAGATGGCTTGCTTTGAAGGTTGCACCAAACTTTTGTGAACCTTGCATTTTCCTGGTGAGGCAGCATGTATAGTGGGGTTAAAGGAATTAAACCTGAGTGAGTGAGTGGGGCTCCGAGGGAAGAAGCTTCCTCCAGGGGTCTTTCTAAAATGAAGATCTAGGATTTTTCCTTTTAACACTGTGGCCTTGAGCTTTGTTTCGCAAATACAAGATCTGAATCTATCAGCTCACAGCTATTGGACATGGTAGTCAGTGTCTCCAGCACTTTTTTCTTAATCAGAAATCTGTCCTCGGAAACCTGTCTTAACTAGTGAATATGTTTTGAGTCTTATATATTACATTTTTGAAAAATAAGTCTCCACATCATTTTGATTAGTAAGTAACCTGAAAATATATTGTAGAATCCAGGCATAGCTAAAGCAAGATGTCTTTTAAAGTCTGTTTCTATTGAGGTACGATGACTGGAAGCAAGGTCAGGGTTGGAGAAGGACAAAGAGACCTGTGCCAACGTCCAGCAAGAGGCTGTGGTTTTTCTGTTCCTTCGATAGTCGTGATTGCTCAGGGATCCTCTGTGGAGATGAGAATCATTTGTATGTTTAATAGTTTCTTTGGCTTTGTCTTCTCCAGATTTAAAGCTATTCTGCCTACCCAAGATAAAAGTGCCTGGTGTCTATTGAGGGCCTTTAGATAGAACCTCTGGAGAGTATCTCTGACTACCGGTTCACAGCTACGACCCTTTTCAGCCTGAAGAAGCCAAAGCAGTCATCTCCCATGATTGCTTCATGGCAGTTTGGGATACTTCTTCAGAGCGGGAAATGTTGTAGTTAGCTAAATTAGATAGAAATATTATAGACAGACAGGGCCAGGCTCTCAAGGACTACACAGAAGACAAGGTGACTTTACAACTATAGACACAAACTCCTCCGCTGTGGACCAGATCTCAAGATAAGAATAAAGAAATGCAGCCACATACTCCCCTAAGGAGGGACATCAGGGATTGATGTGCCAAATAAATATCAATCACATTGACAGAGCCTGAAACAGTCACTAGCCCAAGCCCAACAGGAAGAGACCTTGTTTGGTATTCTTGCCTGCTTGCTATGGGACTCACTTCCCCATTTGGTACTGGACTTAATCAATTTTACCTGAGCAGTAGTGCTTGTAATCTCATTAGTTGACCATGGTTTTGTCCCACCTCATGCCCACCTAAGCCAGTTCCCATGTTCTCCATCACCTTAGACCCACGTCACCATGTGATTTTCCTCTATAAAAGTCCCTAGAAGAGACAGATTCCAGGGGACAACCCATTCGAGACCCTGTTTCTGTTCCTCTCTTGTACAGAAGTTTTCTTTGCCCTAAAAAAATACATTCTGATCATGAATTAAATTAAATTAAAATCTAAATTCAGGGAAGTTCATAATCATGCTCTTCCATCACCAGCATCAACAGGGTTCATTCCTCCCTGGAGGCCAGCAGCATAAGAGACAAAGCTTCTGGGCGTATCCAAAAGGCCCATCGTGATCCAGTGCTTCCTGTGCACCGGCACCCGGCTGCACCTTTGCAGCCTTCCCACCTCAGAACTGAACTGTGTGTGCTTCCACGCCCTCAGTCAAGCTTTGCTTTGTACGTCTCGTCTTTACTTCCTGAAGTGGACCCAGTCCCACCTATGCCTCCACTTCCCTGCATCCCCCTTGCGATGCTCCCTTTGTGGTCCTGAATATTCAGCAGAAACATCGACCTCCAGGCAAGGGGACCAATCATCCTGATTTGCATGGAACTGAGTGGTTTCTTTGGATGTGGGTTTGTGGTGCTTAAACCAGAAAATTCTAGCTCCATTCTATTCCTTATACATCAAATAAGCCTTTTCTTCCTCTAAGTCTCCTATACCTGAAAAAAAAAAAAAAAAAACCTTAATCTTACTATGAGGAGCATGCTACATTGCTTTTATTCATATCTTCCCTGTTAGGACATGTACTCAAAATACAGCAACCTTATTTCATTTATTTTCGTAGCCCTAGGCAGGGTTCCTGAGAAGTTTGCTCTTTTATTATTTTTACTATTTAAATACCAATATGCAGGTCTCCAACCCCCAGAGATTCTTATTTAATTGATCCGGGGTGAGGCCTGGGCATGGGTTACTTTTTGAAACTTAACCAAGTGATTCTAATGTTCAGTCAAGGTTGCTAACACCTGCTCTACCGTAATGACTCTCAGCTGGGAGCTGTGTGTGCATCAGTACCGCACACATCACCCTAGGCCCAACTACCTACAGACTCCAATTTAATTCATCTGGAATGGGGTCCAGGCAGCTGTATCATTAAGCATCAGGTGATTCTAATTCACGGCTAGAGTTAACCACCATTTAAATACCTGTGCATAGATAACCAAACTAAACTCCAAGCTGTGCTGCTGCCTTTAACTCTTGCCAGGCCTGTGAGGATTAAGGAAGTCTGTTCGCAGTCAGATTTTATTATCTAATGAAATAGATGTTCTCAACAATGGTTCATGCCAGTATAAGAGCTCGCTTCCCTCCCAGGCCTCTCCAAGTCGTCCCTTTCACCCCAGGCTTCCTTTGGGTAAGCCTTCCTCACTCAGCCTTTCTTGCAGCCTTGGCCCAGTCTCTAACTACATTCCCATCCATGGCTTTGGTTTAGCTCGCTCTTCCTTGACACACATAGTAAGACAATTCCCCAACTCACAAACTTTTCATTTTATTAGAGAGGATCTGCTTGCAGATTCCTAAGGGTCATTGCTCTTTTCTGTCATGCAGGTGTGAGCTCAAACATCGCTGTCTTAGAGAGACCTTGCCTGCCCAGCCGGCACAAAGCAACTTCCTCATACCACACGGATATTACTCCCTATCATGCCAGCCTATCCTCATTTCACGTTAGCACTTATGATCTAATGTTATTTCACTTGTCGTGTGTGACTCTCATAGAATGTAAGACCCGTGAGAGGAAAATATTCACGTATCATATTACCTGTGGTATCACTCACACCTACAACAGTGCCTGGGCAATAATATTTGCCAAAATAAAATAGATATATGCATATGCATAAGGACTACAGTTTCCTCTTACTTGATGAACAAGGTTGATCTAGACACTCATCAACTTACCTACCATGTAGGTCTATTTGGATTATAATTCAGATTCCATAGGTGAACAAAAGTATATCTCACTAGCTAACATGTGTGGCAATGTGTACAAAGTAGCATGATTTCAAAAAAAAAAAAAAAAAAAAAAAAAAAAACATTCTTTTGCTGCAAATCCATCTGTCGCTTTTCAGCCGTATCACCTTAGGAACCTTGTAAGGGCAGTTACCAGTAGGGTCACATGGGTTGACAGAATGCAGAACCTTGGGCCTCAGTGCAGACCTACACAACCACAGCCTCCTGGAATGAAGCCCAGGAGACTGTTCAGCCAAACTCTTCCTCTGATTCTCACCTACACAAACCCTTTGAACCTAGCAGCTTCTTTTATATTATAAAAATAAGATAGGACTAAATGAAAGAAAAAATTCTACAAAAATTATTAGCATTTAAGATGTGCTCAAGGGATATGCTCTTCTTTCATGTTTGGTAAATAAATTATAAATTTAATTGCTTGGATTTGGGCATAATGGCAATAATCTATCTTTGTTTTTTTTCTTCTTGTCCTATCTGTCCAGAGAGAAATTTGAATTATTGAAAGAAATTTAGCTGTTTCTCTCTGTAAGAAAAGAAACAGAAGAGCTCTAGGATGTTCATCTTGGGTCAGTTAGGACAGGGGCAAACAGTCCTTCATACCTCAGTGCCCGCTACTTCACCACAGATCAATAATTGGTACCCGTAATGATGATCTTACATGATTAAATAAAAGCAAAATTCTTCTCCAGAGCCTATGGTCAAATAGGTTCAACTTCTATTAGAAACATTTCCATTTGAAATAGTTAAATTATCATTTGAAGGTCCAAATGGGACATACTTTAGATATTTAGGAAGCTTTTATTAGTTAAAGTCATCTTATTCTCTAAGGATTCTACGGAAACAAGATGTATGTAGTCGTCAGCATATTTTCCTTAGTGAGCATGGTACTCTTTCACAGTATACCTTGTCTTCTCTGCCCTTGGAAACCTACTGCCCACCTCAGCTCGTGTGCTTCCTCGCTAAAGGTCCCCAGAAGGACTGCAGCCTCAGAAGCTGATTGACTACAGTAACTTGCATTTTCCACTGGGAAGAGAATGGGTCATCACAGCCCTCTTGGATACCCTTTAAGCTTGTGCGCTTGCCAGATAAGCTAAAGGAATAGCAATTCTCAGAGTCACTGGCATTTATTGAAAGCCAAGGAAATTAGTGAGCTCTGACATTTATAGGTCTTGAACATTAAAGAAGTTAAAAGTAGTTGGAGCAAGGTTCAAGTCTTAAATGTAATGCCATAAGAGTTGCTGTTAATTCTCCAATAATTACTCTGTTTATTATTCCAACAGCTAGATTTACAGTGCCTAGTCACTCCTCTAAGTTCCACAACACGTCTCTCACCTTTGGAACTTTTCAATTTCCGGATGACCTCAGTTGCCTTCAGTGGGGCATTCCTTAATGGGTCACAATTGAGACTACTAAGTATATGGCAAGTTTCATTATAGATATTCCAGATGCTATAGAGTTATTCTGTTTATTCTACACAATGACCATATAAGGTAGAGACTATGATGAAGTTTAGAAGCACAAAGAAATTGATCAAGTTACACATGGTTCTGCAGCTAGTAGGTTTAATAACCAAAACTTCCACCTAGAGATATACATCACCGGGCTGTAAAGTGGTCTTTCAGTAAGTCAATGTTCAGTTGAAGAAAACACAAAAGTCTCTTAATTATTCATTATACATAACAAAGGGCATAAAACTCCAGCTCAGGGCAAGTCAGAAAACAGGAAAACATTTCTCTCCAACTAGAGTCCTCCCTTCTTTCTCCGCCCAGAATCCACACATTTTCATCTCAATAGTTTTCTAAGAATGGGTGAAACTGACTCTCAAAGTTATGTAAAGCAGCTTCTTGGAGATTGATGCTACACCATGACTTTAGCAACTGCACAATCAGTTCAGATGGACATGGTAGCAAAGACTTTGGTTGCAATCTTACTGCAAACGAGATCAAAACCATCAGTACAACTTTTGGGAAATGTTTGTTGACATGATTTTACTCAATTGCCCTTGGCATTGGTCTTTTTTCACACTCTAATGCTTGAATCCTGACTGTATTTCTTTGCAGTCATGGGAAATTTGTATTGTGTACATCTATGTGATCAAAATTCATAAAAGTGCATATAAAAATCTGCCTAGTCATCACTGTATCCTATAAAAGAAAACAGGGGAAGTAACCGGGGTAAAAACCCATTCAGAAAGAAGGTAGGCATGAGCTTAGTTGGATGGATCAAAATAAACAAAACCTGTCAAGTAAGTTTGAAATCTAAATGGAATAAATTCTTTGACTAGGGCAGCACATTCTTCCCTGAAAGAAGCTTTTTTTTTTTCTTCTTCTTCTTCTTTTTTTTTTTTTTTTTTCTAGCCAGTTCTGAGCCTGGTGTCCGATGTAAGAGCAGATAGGAGCATCTCTTTTGCCTCTTCCTAGGGAGACACAGGACTCAGTCAGTATGGGTGAATGAGAAAATCTTTCAAGTTTTCAGTGAATACAGAATAAATGTCACTTTCCTCAGAAATGACCTTTCTGCTATTCTCATCTTTGTATATAAAGTTGCTATGTGAGAGAATCTAGGCCTATGAATTTCATTTCTTAAGGAACAACAGAATTATTCCATAGACATTTTGAAAATGAGTGGAGTGAAAAGTATCAGAAGTAAGGCGAGAGTGATTTCTTTAGTGATCTTGAAAGAATCAACATCATCAGGCCAGTAGCTAATATAGTTCATTAGGGCTTTTAGATTCTTATCAGATGAGAAGTTGGCTCCAGGCATGTAGTGCGTTGCTTAAGAAAGGATCTGTCTTGAGGTATTTGGCTTTCATTAGACCAAGTAAATTGACAGCTTATATTTTTTCTTTGGGTAATTTTGGCCTTCTCACCATAACACCCCATTCAAATGAATTCTTCTAAAATTATAGAAATGTTCATAGACATGATAATATTAATTTTTAAAAACTCAGTGTAAATACTTTTGTAGAGTTCCTAGGGATACAAAATCTACTGCACTCTAACATACAGGTCTTAAACAGTCAACATTGTTAAAGGGTGGATACTTTAGCTTGTAGAAGCAGAGGATTGCTGCAAATGTGTTGCATTCTTTCAAGACTAATAATGAAATGCCAAAAGCAATCAAGCTTTAAAAAAATCTCAGCTGCTCAGCAAATGGATGATCATTATTATAGCAAAGCACTATGCAGCTAAGAACAAATGACATTTATTGTTCAGTGTAATTCAATGGCCAGATTTGATCAGCAGTTCTCCAAAGCAGTATAATCTGTCATAGGAGTACACCAGGTAATTTCAATTTGAAGACCTAACCAAGATCTAATGAAGAAACAACTTCGATCTCCTCTCATTCACCACTTTGCTGTTCCCTTATTTTGAGACATCTCATCTGAGAATGACTACTTCTTTGAAATACCATGTGGGCAAATATTCTTCTAAAATTCTGCCTAGAAGTATCATCTTCTTTGTTTCAGGCTCTAGTTGAAAACATTTCCACTACCCAGATGCAAGAAGAAAAAAGTACAGTGTAGCTTACGAATAGGTGCTAGATTGTAAACACATTTTAAAAAGTAATTGGATCTTTTTCTCTAAAATAGGACAGTTTTAGTCTTTACCTAATGCCTACAGTGTAGCAGTACAACTACTGAACAAAGTAATAAATCAATGCCATTAATATAAGATCCATTGACACGTGATTTGTACTTTCACAGATTTTGGCTTGAATGTACTAGTTTAAAGTCAACTATAGATAGATAGATAATTGCAAGTATAAATTGTGAAGGAAAAATAAATAAATAAATTGTGAAGGATAAGCTCTATTGTATAGCAGCAATTTTAAATGCAGTATTTTTGTATACAAATAATTATTATGCTAATTTCACAGCATCTCTGTCTACTCATTAGCACAAATACAAAGAATCAGCATGGTGTGGTAGAAGAGCATTAAAAGGGTAATTAGAAGCCCTGGGCTCTGATCCCAGCTCTCCCACTCATTAGCAGTGTCACCTTGGCCAAGTCATTTAACCCCTCCGAGTCTTTGTTTTCTCACCTATAAAACGAAGACATTGAACTGGGCACCATGAGTGCCCCTCACGGCCTGGCAGTTTGTGATTCTACATCTTAGTGAAACACCGCGACGGCAGCCACGCTCTTCTTTCAGCTTCTGTTGGTGCCACTGTACCTCTCCACGCAGCGCCGGCCCTTGCACGTGCGATACCCTGAGCTCCGTGGGCTTTTTCTTCCCATTCGCTGGATTTCTGTCCTAGTGATTTGTTCCTCTTGTCTTTCAGCATCCTTATCAAGGCCTTCCTTGATGTCTCAAGTCAGGTTTACTGGGAATTTGTATCAGCATTCTCTTCTTCCTAGTAGAGATCACAGTCCTCACTTTACACTTTCTATCGTTTGCTTCTTGATGGCGGGGACAGCACCGCTTTTACTTATAATGGTTTTATCAATATTCTTCATGACATGCTGGCACTGTACCAAAAGCCTTGATTAACACTTGCCAACACAAATAGGGTCAGGGCTGGCACAAGCTGACCAGACTCTCTTTTTTGTGCATATGTATATAAAACTTATAAAGTGTCTTTTTTCCTCAGTTGTCCCTATATATTTAGTTAGGCTAATCATGAATCACTTCAAAGCCAAACTCTTTTCTTGAAGTACTAATTTCCCTGTCAGAATTGAAGGGGCATAAGTTTTAATCAATTTTTTTTTTAAAAATGTATATTATGCCATTTGGGGACAGTTAAAGCTCTTCTGAATAATTTCAACGTCAATTTGAAAGATATATATATATATATATATATATATATATATATATATATATTTCTTTATTGCATAAATTCTTATCATCATGTAGGAACATATGAATATTTTTAGCCTTAAGATTTTCATCTCATATTTTCCTCCATCTAGATGGAAGATCTCCCTAATTGACTAAAAGCCAAGTCCTCCTTTATGGTTTGATCTTATGTTCCTCTTGGTTTTCAAGCCTGTTATGTTCTCAAACAGGTTTTCCCAGTCATTTTTTCTGATTTTAAGCCTTTCAGCCGGTATGAATTTAGATCGGGAGGCACGGAAGTTTCACATTTGCAGAAGTTCACTGTATGAATATATTTCATGCTATTAGTTCTAGGCTCAAATCATATGTAACTAAGCACAGATGCCCCTTGCCATCTTTGTCTTCCACCCCTTTCTTATGCCAGAGCATAAAAGAAGTTGTGATTTATAGTGAATCCAAGTATTAAAAGGATGCCCAACATGTCTCCACTGGAGTTTGTTCCGGACTTGTGGGTGACATGTAAAAATCAACAGTCAGGTTTTAAGAGTGACATTTTAGAATTTCAAGAAAGAAAAATGATGGATCAGATGGTGATATAACTATGAGAAATGTGGTAAACCTGTCAGGACAAGTGAATCTAATTCCCTGCTTTTGTATTTGAGGCTTTGGCTAAAAAGCCCCAGACTGTTTTCTCACAGAATGGCAACTTTCATTAAAAAAAAAAAAAAAAAAAAAAAAATCACTAAGAGCCTACAGTTTCTGCGAATATTATGGAACAAAGCTTTAAATTTTTGAGACTTCTTTAAGGTCTTTAAATTGCTCAAAACTCAAGATTCTGCCACTGTGAACTTCATGATAATGAGCTTCACACAGATACATCTTATACCTTCTCTCCACTTGTTATTGAGGACTGCTGATGGTTTAGTTCTCGGGAAAGCCAAGTTGGGACAGCAGCTAGAGTGAACAGATGCGGCCCTTTCCTTGGTTTCTGACGTTAACTTCATAGTTTGACTACCAATATCCTTTTAGTATTTTAGTTAATAAACAGCATCGCATTTATCACTTGGAATTTTCTGAGTAACAAGTCACCTCCATTCAGGTGCTATAAGGGCATTTCATCTGCTCAGTGTTAGAGAACACTGGAACGGACCTGGTGACATCTGCATGCAGAAGTCTCACCTACGGCTCAGTGGCCTAGGGTGGTCTCTCTCACTCATCTGGAGTTTGGCAGTTCTGCAGCACCAAAGCAGAAACCAAACTGGCAAATCACAACCTTTGGGCCATACCTGTTCTATTTTTTTAAATAGTTGAGCACAGGCATGGTGTTTTTATTATGACAGAATCCAGTGGTTGTGACAGAGAGCATTGGTAGTGAGAGATACTTTAGCCCACAAAGACTGAGGTATTTTTCTCACCTTTTACAAAAAAAAAAAAAAAAAAAACAACTATGTCAGTCTGTCTAAGAAGTCTCAGATGAGACAACCTGTCTCTATTTTGTCAGCCAGAGAGCAAAAACCTTCTACTAATATCATATTTGCTGCAGCATGTTATATGGGCAGCCTTAAATTCCAAGAATAAAGAAGACATCTCCTCTTCATAAGAGAAAGTACATTATTATATCAGAAACTCCATTGTTAAATTAAGTTGACACTTTTGTGAAGAAAATAGCAAGTTTATTTTTTCTTTTTTCTTTTTTCTCTCTCTCTCTGTCTTTTTTCACTCCCAGAGTTATTTTTTCAAGACAACAAATAATGGAGAAGAACAGTCCCTGCAGGGAAGAAAATATATGACACTGGAAAACAGAGGTCTCTTTGCAGAGAGAGAATTATACAATTGCAGGGAAATTTTGTCTTCTGAATCATAGCTAGTTGATCGTTCAGTGTTCTTCAGTTAAGGCCATTTCATCTCTATGTGGTTATCATGTTGGTTATCAGCCGTCCACCCCATGTTGGCATCTCACCTGGAGTGATGCTTCCTTGATCCAATGTTTTATCCAAATGAACATATATTAAAAGATACCAATCCAAAGTACCATTCAGATCCTGAGAGTATGGGGGAAACACAGAGTGATGGTATAGTAAGGGAACTCTTGCTTCTCACGCATAGGAGAATAAACAGAACAGTTGGAAACCTATCACTCAATTGGAGCAGCTCATGTCATAATGTTGGAGCATTTCTTCAAGGAAATGCATGCCTGGGATGTCACTAAACATATAAACACATTTCCCTGTCTTCCTTTGTTTTCTCAAATTTTTAATGGAACATTACACGAGTACTGCAATTTTGAAACTGTGTTTGACATCCTTTTCAAATTCTATGGGACAGTTAAAAAATGAATTTGAGATTCATTTTGCAAGAATGTATTACTTGCAATAATACTAGCAGACTTTGAGTGGGTCATTAGATGTGTTTATAGATCAGACATGCAAAAGACATTCTATCCTAATCATTTTTGCTGGTTTTTATTTAGATTGCTTCTTGCAATTTCTGCTTCTGGTTGTTAAGGATCTTTCTGGCTGACTTTTTAAATGTGCAAAATCGAAATGCAGAGGCAAAATTCTTGTCTCTCTTGAAAAAAATATATTTAAGAACTGTTCAAATCAAATTTATATTTGAGTCATTTGATTTTCCCCAAATGGAGAAAAAAAGCCTAATCAACAGAAGAGCTTTTTCCCAGTGGTTCATAAGTCTCTTTAAGTAAGGATCCAAGAAAAACATTTTCTCAGGGCTACACGAAGAGGAGAAGAAACTCCCTGAGGATGTATTAAAGCAACAGGGGAGAGGCATTAGAGGGGAGAGGGAAGACGGCCACCATGGACCAACGCATTGTCGAGACACAGTTAGAATCTGGGTGACTCTGTTAGAATAAATGCCTAATGAGCAGAGGAACTCCAGGCACAGCCGCAGACCCCATGGACAGCCCATTCTACCCTCTGTGAGGGACACCATGCTGCCCATTACATAATGCTTGCTTGGAAAAATGAATATTGAAGGAATCAGAAAAGGAGGGGAGAAAATGCAACTTCCTCCATAGCGACATAAAACAACAGCCACATACCCAACTCAGTGTTTTCAAAAGTTTGCCTTTTGAAATGGTACATAGTAAAACCCCATAAATTTGGTCCCATTATAGTTCCTTTCTCCCAGCAGCCACAGTGCTTTTCTGGGAAATTTTTATTGTCCTCTTAAAGTCAAGGAACCTGGTGAGAAAGAGTGATGTGACAGCTCGAGTTTGTCTTGCAGAAGCACATTTTTATCCAGGTTTATTTTAGTCACAAAACCTCCTGTTCCTGTAACATGCGCCAGGTTAGGACACACTTCTTTTTAAGGAGTCTTATCTCCTTTGTGTTACGCGATTCTGGTTGGAGCTGAGGCATCAGGACAGAGCCGCCTCCTCCCTGATGACACTGAGAACTCAAGCTGCATTCTTTATACATCAAAAGATGTATAAAGACAATGTAGTATAAAAATAATCTTGATAGTATGAACATTACACTATGATGGCAAGACTGATAGACCAGACCTGGAGGTAATCACAGTACTCAAGAGCCCAAGGCAGGAGGATCCTATATATTCAAGGTGAGCCTGTGCTGCATAGTGGATTCAATGTTAGCTTGGAGTCCAGTGAGACTCCATCCAAACAAAAGCACTAAACCAACCAACAAACGATTGATCGTGAATCTTCAATACAAATGAAGCCAGAAATTGTTCTGTTTCTCAACAAAAGGAAGGGTAGGTGCTATTAATGAACTATACAACTATGATATAATTTGAAGCACAATATGTTGGCCAGTGGCTGTGTTTCACTCAATCCTAAACATGTCAAGGATAAATAGATCTGTACAATGCAAAGAATATCAAGCACAAAATATCACAGAGAAAGTTTCTTGGGACTTGAATTCACAAATGATCAACTACAACAGAAAAACACTGTGTATCTGCCCAAAGAACTCATCAAAACAGTTCTGGAGCCTACCAGTTAAGAGAAAGGTGAAACTTCCCAAAACTTCCTGGGAAAGGAAGGCTAGCAAAATGTCAAGTATGTCCTATGAAAGAAGATAAGAAAAAATCAACACACGTGCCCTTAGTGTAAGCCACACATGGAACATGCTGATGTCATGTGTAAAAGTGGCCTTACAGGTGATAATTGAGGCAAAGGATATTTCTGCCCTAGAGAATTATTGTATTTTCATTGTAGTTTACGTAGGAATTTATTTCTGCTGTTACTTTTTGGATCTTGTAAGCAGGTAATAGTTGACATTGAAAATGTTGACGCTTGTTTTGAACATCCATTGCATATTCAAATTTAATATTTTATTTTTTTGATATTTTATTTTCCTGTCAGTCACACATTGTTTTCTATAGTAAAACCAATAAAATTAACAATGAAACAATAGAAGTGCTACTAAAGTAAACGTGGGCATTACATACCCTCATAATGTACCTTTTCTAAAAGTTCGTTATGATGCCTGCATGGAATAGAATCAGGAAGCTGACAACACACATGAGATGAAAAGAATTTATATCTAGGTCCACCACATGAAAGGAAAGTATAATTTCCTCTACTCCAAACTCTTTCCAAGAGGCCATGGCATGCAAGCAATTATCACACCATTTATATTTGCTAATTGCCATGTGGAGAATAAATCATTTTAAAGTTGTACATTAAAACAGGTTTCCCGAGGAGCTCTGCCTCACAATACTTCAGTCGGTCTACTCTGAGTAATTGCTTGCACTTGAAAGCAATAAGGCTGTGCAATCTATGCAAGAGCTATTATTTCTTGATAATATTTAAACATTGTAATTTTTCAGTTAGTCAGTCTTCCCTCCAATCATCCAAGATCAGGTCTACGCAGAGGCAGGGCTCCAGGCAGGAGGATTCTCCAGGACTCATGCACCAAAGACCTAAGCTGCTGTGAAAGCCACAGATGCCTCAAGCTCATTACGTTCTAAATCTGAAGAAATGGGGACACACACGCCTTCATTTCTAAGGCTACCTGCAATTTTTTTTTTTTTTTTCTGTTCAAAATAAGTTTTCTGACTCAACTTCAGGGAGTTCCCTGAAGCTTTCTACCTTCTCTGGAAAATAATTGACAAAGGCTCTTCCTTTTCCCATAGTAATTAGGAATCTTCTGCTCCTACTTCCCCAGAAAGAAACACCTTTTGCTGAGTTTTTCTGGGCTGCTTCAGAGCTCTGGAAGAAACCCCTGGAGCCACGTGAAGAGAGTGTGGGTGTGGCGACATCGCTGTTAACAGGAAGCAACCCCCACCCGGCAGCCATGTGCTTTCCATCTCTCCAGAGAGTGAGAATCTGTTCTGCAACACCTGCTAACAACTGCAAAAGGGGAACGGCCTCCTGGAGGGATAATCCCACACAGTTTTTGATGCAGTGTGGCAGCCAGAAAGAAGTCTTGCCATGGGGTCAGAAGCACTGCTATTACCAAACGGCCAGGCATTATTCCAGGGGCATCCTGCTAGTGAACGGACAGGCAGACAAGGGTCGTTGACATGAGACCCTGGTTAAGGGGAGCTGCAGGCTTTGGATGGCAGGCAGGGAGCTATGCTAGCCCCTCACCCCCAAGTGCAAATCAGAGGAACTTTCCTCATTAAACTATCCTTTAGAAAAATAAGTGGCAGAGTGAACTTGCAAAGAACTACTGAATGATTTCCTTCTAAATGCCTGTTTCTGAGGACTGGCTGCACAGGTGACACTCTCAGGAAAGTCGTTGCCTGCCGTTCAATTGGAGGAGTGGCTTCTAAGCCTTGTGTCTTGGCCCCCTGTCCTCAATGCAATTTTCCAGGTGGCTATTAATAAAATCAGGTGATCTGTCAAGAGTAAAGCAGGCCAGGTGCAGGATTCCCAGGATCCCAGACACAGCCTGCTGCTAATGGAATGGACTGCTTAATGAATGAGAGATTTTATGCAGACCCTGAGGTCAGATGGCAACAGGAGTGGTCTCAACAACAACTTTATTAGGCAGATGCACACCACGATAGTTTCATCTAAAAATGCCTGTCTCCAATGGTTATTCTTCTGCTTAAGGGTTCCCGTAGACAAAGAAAGACAAAAGAAGGGGGAAACACTTAATAAATTACCCTAGCAAACCTTGGTTTCCAGATGATTAGAATTAGTTGTTTCAAGCCTTTGTCCTAAAGTATCCCTAAGGCACAAATAATGATCTGGAAGTACTCAGCCCCTCTCATCTTTCAGGTAGAATTTTTTTTTTTTTCTATTAAGGTCAGTATGGTGTACTAGGAAATTACCAGTGCAGAACTACTTAGCTCAAGTTGGGAGGATGAACTGATCCACAACTAATGCCATCACATCGTTGATGCATTTAAGAGCCAAGCACGTAAACTTCATTTCAGAAACACAAGCCTCGGTTTCAGTTGTTACTGGCACTCTTCCTGTGACTTTGGATGAGTAATAGACACTCCATGAGTGCTGCAAAAAATTCTGGAGCGAGAGACAAAACAGTTTCCCAGCATTTCCAAAATTTAATGCCAAAGTTCACCTATTTCTAGACTATTAGAAAACAATTACTACAAAGGTCAATAAAGACAGTAAATAATAAACAAAATTAATACATACTAAGGGCTGATCAAATAGCTCAACGAATTAAAGCCCTTGTAAGCAGTCTCAGGCACCCGCCATGCCTGCCCCGATGCCCGGATCACCCTAAGATGGCAATTGAGACAGGGCATGGTGGTGCATGCCTGGAATCCCAGCTCTTGGGAGGCTGTAAACAGGCAGATCACTATGGGTCTGATGTAGTAATGAGATCCTGAACACCCTGTAGACACTTCCCTAAAAAACACAAAAAACAGAACAATAAAACATACTAACTGTAGTGGTTTTTGTCCTTCATACAAAAGGGTATGGTCATGGCCCAGTGAGATGGCTCAGTGGTCTAAAGCTCCTGCTTAGGCAAGCACAAGGACTGCAGTTCGATCCCCAGCACCACATGCTGCTCCAGCCCCACGCCCATGGCAGGCTGAGCCTGCCTGACTATATATATGGCTATAGACAGAAGTGGCATCATAAGCCAAGAAGCCACCGTAGACATTCAAGACAAAAAGCAAATGCTGGAAAAAATGAAAACATAAAAAGCCTTAAAAAATTACCAAACATAGCAAGATAGTTCAGTGGTCTAAAGGGCCTGCTTAGCAGGGACCGCAGTTCAATCCCCAGCACTACATATGTGCGAGCCCTGTCCTCAGGGCGGGCTGAGCCAGCTACAAAAATTAATTAATTAATTAATTAATTAATTGAAATAAAAGAAAGTATTATGAAGTTACATCAATAAAAACAACTTTATATAAACAAAGAATAGATATGCAATGAGAAAGAATATCTATAGTTTAAAAGTACAACTGCTGAAATTAAAACTCCCAGATCAAGAACAGCCAATACAATTTAGAAATCTCTCAGCAAGTAGAAACAAAAAGAAAAACGTAGAGGCATGAAATGAAGGCTGAGAGTGGATGCATGAGAAAAGACATGACATATATCTCCAATGGAGATGTTCCAATGTCTAAGGTAACAGCATTTTCAAGAAAAAAAAAAAAAAAAAAAAGATAAATAACTGGAAAAGGAGCAAAGGCACTAAAAGATGTATGCCATTAAATGTAAAGGGCCCAACGAGTGCTAGAACAATGAATAAAACAGAAACCCCACTAAAGAGATCACTGTAAAATTTTAAGACCTTATATATAAAAGACTCTAAAAGCTCCTAGAGAACTGATCATCTAAAAATAAACAGAATCAGACTGACCTTTTTTTTTTTTTTTATTAATACTAGATACCACAAGGTAATAGAGTTTCATTATTATTCTAAGGAAAAATATTTCCAATTTAAATTTCTATACCTAATTGAATTATTTATAAAATATGTAAGGGAAATATTACCAGACAGTCTGTAGCTCAGCAAAACACTTGTCAAATCACCTAGGAAGATTCTGCAGCAAGTTACATCAGCAGAGAATCTTGTGCACAAAGGTTTGCTTGGTTCTGCTTTTTTAAAGGAGAACAGGGTTATGGTAAGGATTGTTATCATTACTTAACTAGAATATTTAATTATTTAAGCACAGCAATAGCTACTGAAAAACGATTTTATTACAAGAGAGTTTTGTTCTTTTTTTCTGAGTGTCTCTTGGTTAAGAAGTGCATTCCAACCAATAGATCAGTAATCCACAAGCCTTGCAAGTAACAGCAAAGGCTTTATTTTCCAAAATTATGAAATTATAGTTGTAAACTGAGAGTGGAAATCTTTCAAAACGTTTTGATGTGTCAGATTAAATGGTTAACCTTAAACAAAAGCAAACACTAGATTATGAGTATTTGAAGGAAAATGTAAAGACGTGGTGTTCCTTCCTCTTAACCATTGTAACGGGAGACTTGTCATCCTTAGTGAAGAACTGCATCTAAATCATGGCTATCTCTTGTTCCTGTTCTGGTACAAGGTGGAGGCTCTTGGGACAGTAGACAGGGGCTGTGGAAGTGGTGGTGTAACATCCTGTGCCCCACAGTACCTACAAATACAGAACCATAAAGAGGGCGAAGTTGAGAAAAGCCAGGACACAGGGCATGGGAGTGAGTGCCACTTTCATGCCATGTGTGTTTCCTGTTAAAGAATGAGTGCCGAGAGGTCATCCCACTGCAATCCAAACGAAAGCCAAAATGCAAATCTGTTTAACATCATGAACAGTATACATTACTATACTTTCCATTTCTATTCCAAAATGGGATTTTACTGACACCTTATAGAAAGTCACCGTTATGGCTTGCATCTAGGTGTCCCCCCAAAGCCTCATGTAAATCATGGGTCTGTCAGGTGCATGGCTCTAGGGGCAGGACCAAAGCACCAGGGCAGGATTTGAGCGGCTTGACCAAGAGGGGCATGCACCCTTAAACCAGTGGCTCTCAATCTTTCTAATGCCATGACCCCGCAATGCAGTTCCTCATGTTGCAGTAACCCAAAACCAAAAAATAATTTTGGTGGCTACTTCAAAACTGCAATTTTGCTACAGTTATGATTCAGAATGTAAATACCTGATATACATTATGTATTCTCATTGCTACAAATCAAACATAATTTAAACATAGTGATTAATTACAAAAACAATATTTAATTATATGTTGAGAAATACTTATTACTAATTCCTATAAATAACATTTCACCATGGGTTTAAAAAGCCATCGGAAATATATGTATTTTCCTATGGCTTTAGGCGACCCCTGTGTTTTGGTCGTTCGACCCTCTCTGGGGTCGTGACCCACAGATTGAGAACCACTGCCTTAAACTGATAGCACACACTGTCAGAGGTGTCCCCACCCCGGGCCGGGCTGGGGTCGCTCAGAGGTATACAGCTAATCATCCTTGACACAGGGGCATAGAGTCTCGAGGTCTTGCTATGTAATACAGGCTGCTTTCAATTATGAAACCTCCAGCAACTGTGAGTGAAATAAACCTTTCCTCCCCTAAGCTTGTGTGTTGGGTATTTGTCCCAGCAACAAGAGGAAAGTAACTAACATCTGATTTCTTCACACATAGATTTGGCAAAATGTAGGCAAAGTTTCTACTTGCATATAACACACATAGCCTCTAGTCCAGCTGACAATGCAGTTCTTGTTTCCACCTGAAGCCTCCTGAGTCTGACTTTCGCTGTCCACATTCCTGTTCTTATCTGGTCTTTAAACTATAACCAGAAGACCTCGTTGGACTCTGCTAGAAACATTCTCAGGTTTCTGCAGTCCATAGTAGCAAACCATTCCGAACACATGCCACAAACCAGTTCCAAAAGCTTCTAATCTGCCAGATGTGGTGACACACGCCTGTAATCCTAACTCTTGGGAGGCTGAGGCAGGAGGATTGGTGTGAGTTCGAGACCAGCTTGGGCTACAAAAGTGAGCTCAAGGCCAGCCTGAACTACATAGTGAGACCCTGTCTCAAAAAGACAGAAAAGAAAAAAAAAAAAAAGCTTCTACTCTTCTTTGGCAACTACAATCACATCCATGATCCTACTAGTACTATTTTGCTGTATTAGATGTTTTCTTGAGGGTGCGAACTGGTACTGAACACTCACAATTTAAAGAAGAGTGCTTCAATGTGGCTTACATGTTCTAGAGATTCTATCCATGGTCAATTGTTCTTAAGGCCAAAACACCATGGGCTAAGGATATGATAAACTGAGAGACTTGGTTTATAGCTGGTAGGAAACCAGAAAGACAAATGACATCACAGGTCCAGGAGTCAGATATAGCACCCAAATTCAGGGCTCATTTGATCCACCCAGTACAGGAAGAAATGAGTTTTAATAATCTCAGACTTTCTTAATTCCGTCAAGTTGCAAAATTATTATTAACCATCACAACCAGAGAAGGTTTAGGGAATTCTTCCATGTTTTTAGGAGGATGCAAACAGTATCTCCATGATATAAAGCAACGTGCAGAAGCAGAGGAGATAGCAGAGTGTGAGGAAAAGATCAACAGAAGAAAAAACAGGAAACAGAAACCAGTGGAAAAAAGATTTAGGAAAAACATGGACCTTTTTTCAGTGTTAAATTCTACTTTAAAACAAATAAAACATGCAATTAATAGAATATAAAGACATAGAGAATGCCTGAGCAAAAGCAAAACCAACAAAACTGGGGGAGCTATCTGTGAGTTTGCCTTGTCAGCTGCCTCCAGTCTTCTTTAGCCATGAGGTTTCTCTCCTCCAGGATATAAGAATGAGAAAACCGGCAGTAAAGTCAAGTAACAGCAAGCTAGCAAGAACACACAGCTGGCCTGTGCGAGCACGGCTTAGCATATGTGGGCCATTTCACTTAACCCTGTAAGGTCTAGAATGTGGACCAGACCAAAGAAAACCACAGCAGAGTGAGTATGGGAAAGAAGCCCTGGTAGAGCAGTGCAGAAGTGAGAGATGAGGGTCCCTCCCAGAAGGACCCTCTCCTGCCTGCCTTTTGTCCCCATCAGGAGGTCTTTCCTGGTGGCCTTTCCACTGCTGCCTTCCCTCTGTTCCTTAACTATACTTTGCATTAAATTTGGTCTTCCTTCACCTATGCACAACTGAATTTCTATCACTAGCACTTAAATGTCTAAGAAATGTGGATTTTTTTCAGCCTAAGAAAACTAGGAATGCTCATTGGTACAAAAGGAAAATGAAATATTAATAAAAGAACTAATAAGCAAGATTTAAAGAAAAAATTTTCTGACTTGGGTGTGTGTAGATTTAGAGTGGACACACTCTAAGAGCACCACCATCTCCTTAATTCTGTCCCTTGAGAACCTGCAAGACTGGCACTTGCTTCTATGCAAAGCAACGTGCCAAAGATGATGCAGGTTTACTCCAGGATTACACTGCTTCCAATCAAACTCTGCTTTAATAGATGGAAAGAGTTTATTTATACAGCATTCAAGAAATAAACTCTCATGTTGCAAATGGTCTATGGAGCCTGTACCATTCCAGGAGCTGAGCTAAGGACAGCCTCCCTCCCCAAAGCAAATATGGAACCCTCAAACATAGAACCGCAGGAAACTCATTCTGCCAACTTCCTAAGTAAGCTTAGAAGTGGGTTCTTCCTGGGGTACACATCCAGGTGAGAACAAAGTCTGGTCAGGCCTGGACTCTACCTTTGTGACACCTTAATGCAGGAATTCGTCATACTGAGCCCTGATACCTGATTCACAGAGGCTGAGGGCTAATAAACGCTTTTACCTGCTGACTTGCTAGTCTGTTATGCATCTATGGAACGTAAAAGAAAGTTGAAAGGTTTATCAGATTTCTAGCAAAACAAAGAAAAATAATGACCATATTTACTCTTGTAAATTTTTGTATCACATTGTAGCAAACATTTTGTCTAACAACTATAACACTTGCGTCCTGTGCACACAAATCCCTCAAGGGAAACTGCCTATATAAAGAGGAAGAGCAAAGAAAAAGAAAAATATGCAACATTACTTTTGTCTCTTAGCTCACTGAAAAGGAATGTTCATATTAACATTGATTGGAAAAATTTTCATGCCCACATCTTGTACTCTGTGTAGCTTCTTTGAAAATAACAATAAGCAATATATTAACTTTTCTATTCTCCTATTATTTTGCTATGAAATTTTGTTTTGTTTTTCCTTCCATACAATAAAAATGGATTCAAATGTTAACTTAAAAAAAAAAGAAAATTCAGGAGCTGAGGAGATAGCTCCGAGGCACAAGTGCCTGCTGGGCAAGTGCAAGGTCGTGAGTTTGAACCCCGGTCCCACAAAAAAAAAAAAAAAAAATATTCAACTCAGACTTCTTGACTGCAAAACTAAAAGTTGGCAGACAGAATGAAACATCCACTAAGCTGCAGAAAAGTTGTTACAGGAACCAATTTTCACTACAGATCTATCCAAATTTGAAAACAAAGACAAATACAACCTAAGTCCTATGAAAAATCAGAAAGTATTATATTTGCATATGTGTGTTTGTGTGCAGTGCCTGTGTCTGTGGGTTCCAGTGTGTGCTGGTGTCAAAGATAGGCAATAGGTGGTAGATGACTCATTGAATGGTAGATAGGTGACAGATAGACATATATATATATATATATATATATATATATATATATATATATGTAGATATATATGTATCAGGTATATATAATGGTCTCTAAAACTTTGTATTTTTGTATTTCTTTCCATATATCTTCATACATTTATATGTATCCTTATATGTAATTATTCATGTGTGTATTATCTAACCAAAACATGATCAAAATTAGCTCCTCCAAAAGTTTCACTATTTCTTATAATAATACCTAATGACTGAAAAAGTAGCCAGCACACCTCAAAAGCCGAAAGAGGAACATCAATTTGTATGATAAATTTGACGGCATCAGTATTAATAATGAGCCCACAGGGATAACCAGACACTGAAGATAATTCACAATATAATCTGTGTCTTAGTTACTCTTCTCTCCTTGCTGGGCCAAACACCTGACACTCCATAATGAGGGAAGGAAAGGTTTATTTAGCTCCCAGTTACTGAAGGTTTCAGTCCATATTCAGCTGGCTCCAAAGCAGACTGGCGCATGGCAGAGGGCGACCTTCCATGGCAGCGGCTAAGAGCAAGAGCACTGGGAGAGCTAGCAGCAGCTCCAGCGGCTAACTTCTCTTCTTACCTTACATTGAACTGCAAATCACCTGCCCCAGGGGCGGGGCAGCACCTGTTCCCACAATAATCAGTTACACATTCCAGAAGCAGCCCCTTGACAGCATGAGGCTGGGGAGGGTGGACACCTATGCACAAGCCATAACAGTCTGGAAAAACCCTAAATGAAAAAAAAAAAAGAAAAAGTTAATTTTGGTTCATTATCTTTCACAATATGAATAACCGGTAATGGATAAAATACAGTAGGTTTTTTTAAAATTCCCATTTGTAGCTTCACATTCAGGAATACGGATACATGCCATTGCCACCTCTGGGAACAGAGTGAATGCCAGGAGGTTGAGGGTCCAGAGCGGCCAGAGGATGGAGGAAGCAAGGAAGCATCTGACTGCATTTATCTAATGACAGTCGCCTTAAAGCCCTGCAAGTATTTTTTACCGAGTAAGATAGCAAAAGCCTATCTACTAAAAAGAGTAAATACAAAATTAAAAACAAGGTTCTCTTTTCTTCACAGAAATTTATGTAAATTAAAGGAAAAATCTGAAGAAATATTAGGGGTATTAATTTATCCAGTGGCAATATAATATATGGCTCCGATTTTAATGCATTGTGAGCAAGGAAACCCCTGGTCTGTTATCTGTTATTTTTTAATTTTTTAAATTTTTTTTTTAATTTTATTTTTTATTTTTTTCTTGTTTCAGAATCTTAGTTTATTCACTCATCTTTATGACCAGCTCACCCCGCCCCGAGGGCAGGGCTGGCACAGCATGTGGAGCCGGGGATCGAACCGCGGTCTCTGAAGCTGCCCAAGTTTCCCGAAGCAGGAGCTTTAGACCACTGAGCCATCCCGCTGGGCCCCTATTTTTTTGTTTTTAATTTTACTGTTTTGCTTTCTTTTTCAGGATGAGCACTCCCCTTTCCTTCTGCTTCTGCGACATTTACTAACCCCCATCTACCTGCTCTCCAGGGTCAAGGAGATTGGAATCGACATCATTGTGTACAGAGCCACTGTCTTAAATCTAGTATGACGGTAATGTTCTCTAAGCTTCTGTCAGTGTATAACCACATTATGTAAAAGTTAGTTTAGATAGTTATCTAGCAAATGACCCTTCCCAAGCATGACCGTGAACTCTTTCAGATATACTATCTTGGAATCTCCCCTCATCCTCTTCTGTCTCTCTCTGTCTCTTTCACACTCATATTCTGTCCCTCTCCCTCTCCCTCTCCCACCCTTTCTTCCTCCCTCCTACCAGACCCACTTACTCCTTTACTTCCTTGTATAGGTTCTTTCGTTTAAAATACACAAGTTCTATATGGATTCTTACATTTGAAGAGCACTTTATTTTTTCCCTTCTGCTGTGGCAGTAAAGTGTTTCTTTCAAAAATAATTATAATGCTGAACTTTGTTTGGCATAAGCATAGCTTTTATATAAAAGCTTTTGTCTATTTGCCTAAATGGACAGAGAAAACTAACTAAAAATAAATACAGCTGCTTATACAATCGGCCAGGAATGTACTTCTAGGAACCTATGCTGATGAACTAATCAGAAACGTGGTGGAATCCTATATGCAATGGCATTTAGCACAGCAGTATAACAAATACATTCTGAAAAGAAATTAAGGGTTTGGTTCGATATACTATGACAAATTATTGGGCAGAAGAACAGCACAATAATTTACAAAATGAGCATGTATTCCAAGCCTTGCTTATTTTTTAATTATTCTATTAAGTAAAAGGAAATAAAATCATGGTTTAATTACACATCTGTTACTTTTATAATAATTCTGTATATATGCATTGTAGAAAGCTTACTAAATACAAAGCCATAAAAAAGAACAAATAAATCACCTGTAATGTGCTACAAAGTGAGATCTATTATTGGTATACTAACTTTATGATACTCTTTTTAAAACAATGAACATGATTATTTAACATTCAATTGTTACTTAGAATTTGAACAAGTATAAGTTCTAAAATCAGAATGCTTAGGGTTCAAATCTTGGATCAATCTCTAATAAGTAACACTTGAATTAGGTGTCTTTTGGAAGATAATGAATATTTTCCCTGAGTGTTTCCTCATCAGCAAAGATAAGAATATAAAAGACCTGAAACATGCTATGAAATAATTTGAAAGTAAAAGAAAGATTTTAAAGAAAACACTCACAGCATGAGGGCTACCAAGACAGCTCAGTGGAATACGCACCTGCTTAGGGAAGCAGACAGAGGCTGAGAACAGCAGGATCATTATGAGTCTATGGTATGGCGTGAGACCCTGCAGCAAATACATAAAAAATTAAAAATTTAAAAAGTATTTCACAACATGAAATACTTACATTATAGAAAAACAAAATTAAAATCAATCTTCTAATTATCTAGCTGAACCTAGTAGGCTAACCCGCAAATTAAACCCCATGGCTAGGGAAAAAAAGAAACAAAATAAGAAGCCAAAAATAAAGCAATCAAACAATAAAACTTAATCCTGTTTACCAAAAGTTCAGTACAATTAATAAAACTTTAGTTACTCTTGCAACATTTTTTTAAAAGGAATATAGTCGACAGCTATATTTTGCATCTAGTTCTCCCCCTAAAATCGCATACAGTTATGGGGCAGACTTCTAGAGCTTGTGACTAACTCATGATCCACTGGGATTATGGGTATGAGTGCTGCTGGGATTATGGGTGCAAATGTTGCTGGGATCATGGGTGTGAGTGCTGCACCCAGCCTGGGACAGATAACCTACACCCAATGGAAGGGACAGACTTGCTCTGTGTAGTCACTGTTGCCCCTGCTCTTACACTTCTGCTCTTGCTGGGCTGCTGTTTTCTGCTGCCATGAACTGCTGTCCTTTGCCATGTGCCACTCTGCCTTAGAGCTAGCTTAGTGTGAACTGATAGCTCCAGTAACTGTGAACTAAGCATCTTTCCTTCATTTTGGGTGTCAGGTGTTTGTCGCAGCAATGAGAGAAAAGTAACTGAGACAGAGACAAAAGTATAAAGCTCACAAATAAAAGAAAGCGCCTCACTACCAATCCTTATTATTTTCATACATCACTTACATTAATAGCACAAGCTAGCACAGCAACTGTGATTCGATTCGAGACTTGCTGTCCTGGTACCACCCCGAGGACACACGGAGACAGCGATTGAACCTGGACATGGTGGCGCACATCTGTAACCCAAGCCCTTGAGAGGCTGAAAACAGGAGAATTTCTACTAGTCCGATCTGTGTAGTGAGACATGTAAATCCTATAGATGCTGTCCTAAATACATAAAAAAGTAAAAGCTTAAAACAAAGTTAAACATAAAAAGTGGGCAAAACATTTCTGAAAGAAATAAAGCATAAATAGATTAACAATAAATACTATAACGATTGTTTGTTTATTCAGCAACAAAAATTTTAGCTGTGTATTCCTTAAAGTATACCTATGACCAAAGCTCATTCCAAAAGATATCGATGATATTGATAGCCCTCTGCCTATGTAAAATTGAATTTATTAAAATGTAATGAAAACTTTCAAACAAAGACGTCAAAATTGGGGTAGCCCAGGATCTCTAAGCCTGCATGTGTTCTCTCTTAAACCTGACCAATTACTTAAGGAAGAAATAATAACAACATATACAAATGCAAGTGCATGAAATAGAATACTTCCCAGTTCATTCTTTAGCTTTAATACTAATTTTCCATCAAAATCAGAAAAAGACAGTCAAAGAAAAATGCGTTTTAAGAACATAGGCACAATCAGTATCAAGGAATTAACAAACTGACTTCAGAAATTCATATCAAGGATACTGCATCATGAATAAGTTGGAATTACCTAGGAATGCAACATTCATTCTATGTTTGAAAACTAATTAATGTGATGATGTGTATGTCAACGGAAAACTAACTGATCAACTTAATAAGTGTACAAAAGTCATGATGAAATTTGATATCTATCATTAAAATTCACACACATTGCATCATCTAAGAACTTAATCAAATTGTACATGTATTATGTTTAACAAAAACACATATAATATTGAACTGGTGATAAAAGACTAAAACAGCTAACTAAATATTTAAAAATCATTCATAAATTATTGTCATTTCCACATTAAAAATCATGTCTATAGATAATCCTAAGAAATTTTAATTTAATGAAATCATTTCAATATAACAAAGTTACAGAATACAGAGTGAATATATGCAAGTCATTTGCATTTTTCTACTGTGGAAGTTATCTTTTGGAAATAACTTTTAAGATACCATTTATATGAAAAGTAAAAGCTGAAGTACAGATAAACTTAAGAGGGTACAAAAAATAATTCCTGGGAGAAATTAAAAGTCTAAATAACTGGCTAGATATACAGTGTATATGGATAGGAAGACTGAACAATGTAACCTATAAACTCTCCATGTATTGATCTATATATTTAGCAGAATGCTAATTGTTATAACAACGTATTTTCATGGAAATTGCAAGCTGGCTCTAGAATTTATATGAAAATACAATGGTCTATCAAAATCAAAATAGTTTTGGCACAAATACATTAGAAGGTTCCTATCACATCTCTTCAAGTTTCATTATCTATTTGCAGTATTTTTGGCGTAAGGACAGAAATATAAATCAATAAAGTAGAATGTAGTATTCATGAACAGATCTGTAAATATACAATTGGCTATCAAATACAGATTCAAGAGACCAAGCAAGAGATTGGTGTGGGGAGAGACAGAGACAGAGACAGAGACAGAGATAGAGACAGAGACAGAGACAGACAGAAAGAGACACAGACACAATGGACTGACAATTGCAATTGATGATGCTCAGTGAATTCTGCCTCTGACAGGAATCTAGAACTGTAGTCTCAGGAAAAAGTTGAAGTCCAGCATCAGTCTTCTGGCAAATCACAGAAGAGTGATGTGGCACGTGAAAATGAACGGCACTCTGCTAGCAGAATTTCCGCACTCCAGGATCACTTGTTTCTTTTGTTATTTTGTTGTCAGCTGGTTAGTGACTCTACAATATTGTGGAATGCAATCAGTGTTTAAAATACACCAATTTAAATGTATATCTTTTCAAGAAAAAAACTCAACCCAGAAACACACAAAATATCTGGCCAAATATCTGGACATTGTGGATGAGTTGAGATGATAGAAAACAATGAGCCCTCACACACATGAGCTCTAAGAGGTGGATAATGACAGGTAGTGGTGGAAGTGGGGCAGTCCTTTTAATTCTCTTATAGGCTGGAAGGAATGTAGTGAACACTCTGGAAGATGTTTAGCCTGTTTCTTATGAGTTACACATACATTTATTATACACCTAGGATCCTACTCAGAGAGATATGAAAGCTTTTACCCACATGAAGACCAAACTGCAATTGTATGAAACAGGTGTTTCCATAATATGCCCAATTTGGAACAAACTCAAACTTCTGTCAGCTAGAAAATTGATACACAAATTATCATGTATTAAATCAAAACAATACTATTCATCAAAAAAATTAGGACAATTATTAACATTATAATTGCCATTATAATTTGACACATTATACAAGAATCTCCAATGCATTGTGCTATGTGAAAAAAAAATAAATAAAAAAGCTATCCACATAAGACTAATACTATAGTTAGTAGCGCATTTACCTGATATCCTAAGGAAGGCGCTATAAGAACATGGAAGCGTGTTACATGTTTTCATGGACTGAAGCCAAAGAGGAGACTCTAGACTTCAGAAGTATATCAGGAAATTTTCTGAGGGAAGAAATTGCCACCTATCTTGATTATAATGGCTACATAACTACATACCATGACATTTTGCCAAATGTCCTTCAACTTTCTACTTTAAGATGGCAATTTCTAATGTAGATTACACTTTCATATGCCTAACTCTTAATAATTAATCAATACATTCATTCATTCATTAAATGATCAAATTATTTAAACCCTCCATGGATATATTGTTCTAGCTACAAAATCAATTTGAAAAATGTCCAGTACAACTTGATATGAAGTCATTGGTATTTTCTGATGGCATTAAGTTATCTTTTAGGATCCAGTTAGACTACAAATGAAAGCTAAGTGGTAATTACTCTCACACTCTCTGTTACACACAAATTCATTTGTACCATGCAGAGCATCATCAACTTTGTTAGGTTAAGACAGATTTCCCTGACATCACTGTACCAAAAGTGACATGACCTGGGATGGAAGAGAAGGGACTGACTTTTCGCTTTTTGCTTAGTTTAGTGTTTCTGTAGCGAGCCACTAGCCTGAGACAAAGTTAAAGAAGGCAAGTGTAGAATCACAAAATCGCTAGGTAAAATCCACAATAGTGTAAATGCCATTGACTACTACAGAGTTCTTTGGAGCAGGACCAGAAGTGGAGGAAATGTGGCCTTTCTCCATACAGTGGTGAAACTCTGCGTTCAAGATCCTTCAAGAGGAAACCCCTGGGTGCTCCATAAATAGTTGATAAGGTGCTTTCCATGAAAGAGCATGAAAGTGTGAGCCAGGGAGACACAATGGACTCTAAGGAGCTCACAAATGTTCCAAATCCTGGTATTCTGATCTGTGATGTAACAGAAGCTCTTTCCTCACACACCCTTCAAATGAACTGAAAGCAAAATAATATGTGATGATTCTGAATTATAGCCTTCTTCTGATAAAGGGTAATCTTTGAAGAAGCAAAAGCAAGTTAAAGGAAATATAAGGGGAGAAGCGGCCTGCTAGCTCAGCAGACTAAAGCACTTGTTTAGACAGAGCTCAGCAGCCAGGGTTCGATCCCTCAACATGCTGTGCCATCCCAGCCCACAGTTTTGTGTAAATCTATATTTACACAACATAGATCAAGAGTTTGCACACTTCAAAGTAATAGTTGAAAATATCATAATAGATGCATTAGTGGAATCAATGTAGTACAAAAGGAACAGAAAGCAAAGTGGTGTCCAGAGCCTTTGTGTACTCCCATGCCTCTACCTAGAAGTCAGGTTCAATCTTTCTCCTCTTTCACATCTTCAGTCATACATCTTTGGAGATTAGGCTGTTTAAATTGAAACTATCCTTAGGCTCAAAGGTTGGCATCTTGAAACTTCATTTTTTATTTATTTTTTTTATCAGTTCTGAGGATTGTCTTTTATCCTACACATTTTACTTGTTTTGATCACCATCCATGCTTGCTTTTGGAATGTGAACTCCATGAAGATGGGGGCTTTCTTCAGAAGCATTTAGTTTCACTGTTTTGCTCAAGAGCATTTCTCAGGTGGTGCCTGTGACCAAAAAGACACTGTGTGTTGAGGAGGTGGATGACTCAGTGGCGGAAATGACCTCTTCTAGCCAGGAGCACCAAATTTCTTGAATAAGTGGTAACTGCACGGTTGGATTACGAGGGATGTATGCAAGTTCAACATCACACATTAACAACTGAGGAGATACCATTTTAGAAGAAGGCAGTAGTATTTGGAAAGACAAGAATGTCAGAAAAATCCCTGCAGATTCCAGAAAACCGCTTGTTTAGAGTTGTTCGTTTCTTACTGTTGAGACGTGCAGTAGTGTGAATGTTAGCACCTCCATCTCCCACGTGCTGAGTGTTCGCTTGATTGGCTGTTTCTCTTCATTCTCCTACCTCCACTTGTTTGATAACTCACCCCAGTTTCCAGAGAGGAAATCAGAGCACAAGCAGCTTACATCTTTCTTGCAGCTGCATTCTCGTACAAAAACAATGTTTTTCCCAGGCAGGAAGTCCTGTGCTCCTTTGCACATTACTGAATCCATCTGAAGCTATGAAGTATAGTGGAACTTGGCATCACGACTGTGGATCTTTGGAGAATAAATTCACGAAGAACATGCACTCACGGAAGGCTCGGGGTGTCTACAGTCTTCCTTTCTTTGGTCTAAAATGAATAATGTGCAGGATAAATTGACGTTTCTCTCTTGCAGATTGCATCTGCTTCTCTGTTTATCTAATGCCATGCTCATACTCCTTATAGGAACCCAGCAGCTTCTATTTAGAGTCTTTTTTTTTTTTTTGCAACAGTTCTTCATGATATTTTTAAGAGGGGAAAAAAGAAGAGGAAATTAGAGCAAGAAAGAAAAATAGCTTTCCATTTCAAAACATACTAATCTTGTGTCTCTAAGGACCGCTATTTGGCATTTGTTTAGCTGGTGCTGATTTGGAAACCAATTGAATATACAGTGTTTTAAAGCATTATTCTCCTCTGCCACTTTGTGATTTTTCTGGGGAATATTTGCATTTAGATGCTATCTGTAGAAAGCGAGGGATAGGACCATAAGCAATTTGAAGACAATAATAAAAAAAAAATCAGTAATGGAAAGTGAAATAGAAGACAGTTGCCAAAGGAAAAAGTGGGAAGATGAAATGAGAAGAGAAGCCCATTGATTTAGCTGCACATAAAATAACGAGAAATCAAAAGAGACACAGGCAAGACTAAGGACAAGTCAAAGAAAAATCAAAGGCAATGAGAGTGCTATTTTTGTATATTAAAACATAATTAATATTCATCATGCTCTTTAATGGGGAAGTGGAAAATTGAGGAAGACAGAAGAGCAAAAGAAAGGAGTGAATAAATGGTTGAAGATAATAAGGTAGGGGCAGTGTAATGGAGATAATTGACAAGATTGTGTGGCCAAATTTGAAGCATAAACAGTTCAACAAGATGCTATTTTTATGATGACTTGAAATATTTCAGAATACAATAATTCATATGCTCATTCTCTTATTTAACCAATATTTTGTAGATTGCTGAGGCAAACCCTGACACTAGGTACTGGAAATATGAAGATAAATATTCAGAGCTATTTTTTCAAGAAAATTAGAATTACACACTCTGATTATGATTGAATCTGTCGAGTGGAAGCAAGAAATCCAAAAACAATTTCACACTTCCCCTTCATTAAAAAAGTACTCCTGGGCATGTGTGCTCCATCCTGAGTGAGCAGCACAATCGTGGATCCTGTTTTTCACAATGATGCCTTTTGATCTATTCCGTGCATTCTGTGTCGTCCGTGTATGCCATGGAGTCCTAAAACTGCAGCGAAAAAAGCACCAGAAAAGAAAATGATGAGCCATAAAACTTGTAATTTAAAACAATAGAAAAAGATGGAAGTGAGTTCTAATTTGATTTGTTTTAACAGAATAATGATGATCGCCTTTGGGGGGGTGCATTTCCATCTGGGAGTTAGTGATCACTGCGAGCCCGTGTGCGTGGGCCTATGTACACACAGCACTTCCAGAAGGACATTTCCACACACGAAGTGGCCAGGAGCTCTCAGGAAGTATTTGGATCATGCTGCAGGACATGAACGAAACAGGTATGCACTACTCTGTTAACATGTATTGTATAAAGCAAGCCCTCGGCAGAGAAAAAATGAGCTGCATGTCCAAGCCAGGAGCACAGTCTCCAACAGCATCCAAGCAGGCCCTACTTTTTCAGTTTTGCTTCTTTATGTATGAGTACTTTGAATCAGTTACTTAAGCTGCTCTAAATCCCATCCCGACCCTTACTTCCCAATTTCTCATTTCACCCCTTGTGCAGTCCATCATTTTCTACAACTCACAAATGCCCTCAGATTTTCTACACGCATTCTGTTTTCTCTGCATTCCTCTTCCTATCCACTCATGTTCAAATCCAGTGTATCCAAAACCCAGTTTGACGGGCCTGGGGAGATATCTCATTAGAATAAGCATTTGCCTGGCAAGCACAAGGGCCTGAGTTCAATCCTCTCTTCAAAAAAAAAAAAATTTTTTTTTGAAATGTGGCTTCACTTTTCTACTTGATGCCAGCTGCCAGTCAGCACTCCCAGTTCGCAGTTCTCATAGTCTAGTCTCTGCTCCTTCTCCCATGGCACTTACCATGATAATATACTCAGGTAAAAGCAATTTGCACCCATCATCTCTCTATCTAGATTATAATCTCCTTATAGGAAGCACTTGCATAGATCAGGCTTTTATCACTTACATGGCATAGTACAAAATTGCTCACCTGTGAATAAAGTGGTAGAAAAGAAATCATAGAAGTGGAACTATATGAAGACCAAACGACAAAGTTGTAGCAGCAGGAGAGATAGGCTAAGAATAATTAGGAGTTGATTAGTAAATCTCTGGCACTAAATTTATAGTCAGTTCCCAAATACTAGAAACACTATAATATTTGTCAACAACATGCAATGCCTTAAATAAATTGCCCAAAACATATTTATAACAGGGGACACCCACTCGGGACCCCTCTCCTGTGTCTCTCTCAGACAGGAGCTTTCTTTCCCTCAATAAATATGTTCTGCTCATTAAAAAATATATTTATAGAATATATTCTGTGTGCTTAATTAATTTACTTTTAAAATCATTTCATTAATAAATTATATACACATATATATATATTGAAATTATCAAATACTTTTATCCATGTAGGATGCATCAAAAATATTTATACCACTAAAGAAATGGTGCATCGGTGCAGAATTTCTAATGTTTGCTCCCTCTCCTTACAGCTTTACTTTCTTAATGGCATGTGAGATATTTGTAAATAATTATATAATGTTCAATGACCTTGACTTTAGTGTTCTTTTGGGAGCCCTGACAGCATTATTTCAGAAAGTACAACTCCTCCCTGTGCATCTCTGGCATATTCTAAACTCTTGAAGTGACTATCCTAGCAGTCTTCTAGGAAGAACGCCTACTAGATCCCTTTCTCAGAAAAGCTTACAGAACTGCTGGAACATTGTTTAAGACCATGTGTACCTGTAGCTCAGTTGACCTGCAATCTTTGCACATGACCATTCTTCATATTTGTGGTCAATGCTTACAATCTATATGTGGTCAATGCTTACAATCTATATGATTTTATTGACAGACACTACAAAAACATAGTAGCTATTGATTTATGAAAATAATAACTTATATTTTACTGTGTTTTTAGGTGAGTCACCTTAAAATGCCAATGATTCATTCTAATATTACAGTCATTGCTCATCCTCTCTGCATTCTTTTTTTTTTTTTTTTTTTTGTCTTTTTAAGACAGGGTCTCGCTATGCAGTTGAGGCTGGTCCTGAGCTCACTTTTGTAGCCCAGGCTGGTCTCGAACTCGCACCAATCCTCCTGCCTCAGCCTCCCGAGTGCTGGGATTACAGGCGTGAGCCACCACGCCCGGCCCTCTCTGCATTCTGAGTTTTTAAATTTCCAATTCTAATTTCTTACTCTATGAAAGATCTCACAGAGAGGAGGCATGAGTCTCCTTGTTCTTTAAATGTCATTAATTGTATATTCTCTCACTCCAGAGTTGTTTAATTAGCAAGCTTACATTTGCACATCCTCAATCAACATCAACCCTGGAATTGTGACACATTCCTTTGTAACTATCCAACTCTTACAGCCACTTCAAAGTTGTTTTCAAATTCAACAAGGTATGATAAGGATATTATTTATCAGAATTCCAAAGCTCCAATATTATTCTGATCCATTTTTATTGTCAGCAGATCTACCTTCTTTGGGGATGCCTTCCCATTTTGATGTAAGCAAAGATAGTTGGTTATTCCTTAGATGATTGGCATGGTGGTTGTGTGACTGCTGATAAAATAGGGCAATTCAATTTATGAGGACAAAAGAGTGAGAACAGTGTTAGATTTCTTAGGTGAGTACTGAGTGTAGTTTCAAAGTATTTCTGAGTCTTGATAGCAGCATCCGTGAAGATTCACCTTCTAAAATAATGACATGGAATCATAGCACTCATCTGAATGCAAAGGAATAGTGTCCTGATGGACAACCAATCAAATGACATCACAATTATACCTGGGACCTAAGGAGAGTCCTTACTCCATGTTATGAGTTTAGTTACTGTGCTTCCAAGCCCTCACTTTATTTGCTCTGTCAAGAAATTATTTCCATTTCAGTGTTTATCCCTGGGTTAAGCGGAGAAACCTCACAAGTTCCATCAGCACTTTCTACTGTGCTTCCAATCCAAGGTCACAGGCAACTCATCCCCTGGTCTCATTACACATCCCAGGAGAAGGCCCACGAACTCCAAAAAAAAAATTTATATAGAAAATGAAATCTTTTTTTAAGCTCAGATATACAGCTTTTGTTGTCATATTGTATGTTTTGTATCAAAAGATATCAAGTCCTATCTGTAACCAAGTGTACTTCAAATAAATAAGTATGGAAGAGGGTAAATGTAGAGATAAGAAACTGGCATCTTAAAGAAGGGAAGAACAATAAACAAAGCTTCAGGTGGGTTGTAATCTGTTAGTTTGGGATTCCACAAAACTAGGATTTAAGGAGGTGGGTAACAGCTTGTCCTGACTGATGTCTCCGCCCTTACTTGAGATGTTGGTGATTATCTCCTCCCCTCCTTATAACCATTTTATTTAACAATTGTATGAACCTAGTGTTAAACAAACAGTGAAGGTCAACAGAGGTTATAGTCCTAAATAAAAAGGAGATGCTTCTGGAGCTCTGAGCTCACTTTGAGAGAGAAAGTTCTCAATGAGACCTCCGAAGCTGCATTCATTGGGTCTTCCCGTCATTTCTTTCGGCACCAGACTATAACATGTAACAGAAAATATATTTACTTAAAGCACTTTCTGACTATTATTGAATGTACCCAAAGAAAACATTTAAACCTCTTAGTGTTGGAGCAACATTGAGAGAAGACGCTGAAGTAATATTGTAAATGAGAAAACAGCATTTGCTAAGCTCCAGCAATGACAGCAAAGTAAATGAGAATTAAGAGGGTGGATACTGGTGCCTGGCTACCTCCTATGGAGGCTGTGGGGCTGCTTTTCTCTGAGCCTTTATTTCATGCTATGCAACACAAGGATGAGAAAACAATAGTGTTCCTTGCTGTTGGGATCAATGAATATGCTGTGGTTGGTTGATGCATATAAAGAGGGTTAGTATGTGGTTAGGACTGTAATAACATATACAAAATTAATTAAGAGAATGCCTAACATACATGAAGTTCTTAGGCGGTTCCAGTTATTGTTCTTAGGGCTTACATGTAATAGCCCACTGAGTTTTCTCTTGAATTTCATGAGGTGGGTCATATATACAATATATATATATATATATATATTACAGAGAAGGCAAGACGTCTCTATACTATGTAGTTATGTAAGATTATGTAGGTACCTGCGGGCAGTCAATAATGCAAAAAGAAGTACATTGCCAAACTTTATCTAAAGAAAGTCAGGTGCTGTAAGCACTAAGGTTTTGGGTTGCTTTCTTATGGAGCAGGCATGTCATAAACAGGGATGGAGTAGCTAGAGGCATGAATAAGAAGCTAAATGCTATGGGGGAGGAGTCCTGAGAAGTAACGTGAGCAGGGAAGCCTAAGATAGCAAGGCTCTCAAGTGACAGCCCTGGAGATGCTTTCTTCTGAGTGTGCAACTTCAGTCTTCTCTTCCTGTGTCTTTAGTTCATGTGTGGAATATTGAACGCTGGTCTCAAGTCACAATGCCTCTTATAGCAGAGTTCCAAAGCCACCCCATTGTCACAGCCACATAGTAGGGTTATGGCCCATACACTCAATTTTGTATGTCCACACTTTTTGGCCAACATGAGACTATTGAATGTGTTGTGAAAAAAGTATCAACTGAATTCTTTGTCTCCTTTCCTTAACTACAGGTAGGATATATCTAGGTGGTCATTGTCTTCCAGCTCAGGATCCTAAACGTAAAACCTGAATGACATCCATCACTTGGTTCTGAGCATTGCTGATGCAGTGTGAAGAAGAACTGCCCAACTAACTTTCAGGTGCATATTTTCACTTTATGTTAATAATTATCAGTTGACTCTTTGTACTTTCTTTTCGTTAGCATGTTTATGATTCATAATAATTACATTTGTTTGTGTGAAACTGGTACATATATTTATCCTAATTACCTTTCCCCTTCCCCCAGTCTCCCTCCCATATCCAAAAATTTACCTCCTTGTTTGCCACCCCATCTCTATTTTTGTTATTTAAATTATAGTTTGTGTTGTTCCTATAAGTGAAGCTAAGTGCTATTTAACATTCTGCATGTGATTTATTTTATGATCTCAGATCACGATTGGAAAAATAAATAAAAATGCTGATCTTTCCAAGTGTGACATCTTTTCACATCAATTACCAAATGGACCTAACAGGCCCAAATTCATTTTTTAAATTTTTATCTTTTTAAAGACACATTTATTCAGCATCATGATCAGATCATTACATTTAGTCATCAACAGCATGGGTGCAAAAAAAGGTCTACATTAAGACCTTTTGCTGGAATGTTTTACATTTTCCACAGGACAGAAAGTAAAACAACCTGTTATTCAATTACTAATACAGTCCTGGAGTTTTTGCCCATATGCATGAGTACTGTCTAATGCATGTCTTCTGGGTAGCAGCTCGGCCCTGCCACACTGTGCTTGGCTGAGTTCACAAACCTGTTGCAACCTGTAGCTTCCCTGTCACTTCTCTGGCTCTCCTCTCCTGCTAAGCTTTGTTTCCTAGAAGTGCATAAAGCCTTCTGCCACTGCCATAGCTACTGCTGCTGCTGGAGCCACCATAGCCACCTTGATTCTGTGGTTTGGTAAAATATTGGCCTCCACCACCATAGGGCCCAGAGCTTCTGCCTCCAAAATTTGTTCCCTTCATGGGTCCAAAATTTGAAGACTGACTGTTGTAATTCCCAAATTCATTATAGTTTCCACTACCTCCATAATTTCTTCCATCATTACCAAACCAAATGTAGCCATCTCCACTGCCACCATATCTACCCCCACCAGAGCTGCCAACAAAGCCACCTCAACCAATGAAATTTCCTCCATGACCAAAATGGTCATTGTCACCAAAACTACCTCCACAGTCACCATGAAAATTTCCAGAACCATTTCGATCTCTTAGGCTAGATGAAGCACTAGCCATCTCCTGCTTTGACAGGGCTTTCCTCACCTCACAGTTGTGGCCCTTCACAGTGTGGTAGTTTTCCATGACAATCTCATCCACAGAATCATGCTCATCAAAGGATGTAAAAGCAAAGCCTCTTTTCTTGACACTGGCTCAGTTAGTCATAATTTCAATCACTTCAATTTTTCCATGCTCTTCAAAGTAATCTCGTAGGTAATGTTCTTCAGAGTCTTCTTTAATGCCACCAACCAAGATCTTCTTCACCATTAAGTGGGCACCTGGTCTTTGAGAATCTTCTCTTGAGACAGCTCTCTTTGGTTCCACAACTCTTCCATCCACTTTGTGTGGCCTTGCATGCATGGCTGCATCCACCTTCTCCACAGGGACACAATTGGCAAACCCACAGCCCCCAGAATGCTTGGTGTTTTGGGTCTCTCATTACTACAACAGCTCCTGAATATTCCCCATTGCTCAGAACAGCTCCTCAGACTCTCATCAGTTGTTTCAAAGCTCAGCCCTCTGATGAAGATCTTATGTAGCCCTTCAGGCTCCTCGGGAGACTGACTTAGACATGAGAGCAGTCAGAAGAGAGACTGACAATGCTTCCTTCACGGTGTCCACCAGCAGAAAGACAAGCCCAAATTTAGAGGTGAAAAACAGAAAAGGATAAGAAAAATTCGTGTGGACACTCTCTACTTCAGACAGCCAGAAAGTTGAGGCTCCAGTGGCCACAGCTGTTTCCTCTGTGGTTTCCACTGCCCTGTTAGATTCAATATTTTGTTACAATGACATATATACATATATATATATATATATATATATATATATATATATATGTATATTCTTCTTAGTTCCCTCATCTCTTCCAGTGGAGTCAAAATGAGTTATACTTTTGACAAAGCAGCTCCTTAGCAAGACTCAGAATATTGTCAACCTGAGAAGCCCTCCCAAGCTCCCATGCCCACAGAGCTGTGGGTGACTGATTGGTCTCCTGTCTCAGTCTCTAGTCTGCCTTCTCTCCTCAGAGTTCAGGCTGAAGCCACATGGTTTAAGGTCCCACCAGCTAATCACGTATTTGATGTTTCTGGCATGGGCCACGATGTTTTGAGTTAACAAAAGCACCACTGTCCTCCAGAGGTAAGCAAGATAATCCTGTGACTGAAAAGTATAAGGACACAGAGACTACTTCTTGTGGGGTAGAAAAAAGTCCATTGAATTTCTCCATTATATAAGCCACTGGATCAGGTGTGGTTTGTTATGCAGTATCATTTTGGCCTTATCAGATTCACACCGAATATTAAAAAAAGTATTAAAATGTGTGCAGGTGAGAATTTTTTTTTTTTTTTTTTTTTTTTTTTTTTTTTTTTTTGTCTTTTTGAGACAGGGTCTCGCTATGCAGTTGAGGCTGGTCCTGAGCTCACTTTTGTAGCCCAGGCTGGTCTCGAACTTCCATCAATCCTCCTGCCTCAGCCTCCCGAGTGCTGGGATTACAGGCGTGAGCCACCACGCCCGGCTAGGTGAGAATTTTTTATAAGAAACACCAAAGGCAGAGGAAGGGACTGACGAGTAGACAGCCAATAGCTGTGTCTCACATCCACTTGAATAGATACATCACCGTACTTATCTTAGCACATAGCTACTCCAGCAAACAATTAGGAAGAAAAATATTGCCTCCCTTCCTCTGAGCAAAGCCACACAATCTCTTGAGGCTAAATATGAAGTGTGTGGCTGTGAATGGAGACTTTTTCCCATTCAGCGATCATTACCATTGTTCAGCTTGACCTTAAATAAATTTTAAAGATAATTTCATTCTTTCCAAATTCCAGTAGAGAAGCCACTTGGCTGGTGCTAGCATGCAAGCCTGCAGAATATGCTGTATGGAGTATCTTGAAGCCTGTCCCCAGAGCACCTCATCCTTCTTCTTTTCCTGGTGCACTTAGAGGTACATTTGAGCCTGCTGTCACTTTCATTTTCACCCTTATAGTCAGTGGTGAGAAAGAGCCACAAGTCTGCTGATCAGGAAATCCTTCACAATTGCTGTTCTTGATTTGCGGTGTGACAGTGGGCAAGTCACTGTTCTCCCTTCCTGAATCCCCACTTGGGTATCTGTACAATAAAACACAGAGCAACAGAGCTAACAGTTTCCTGCCAGATCAAGTCACCCAGCTTGATCCTGACTCACAAGTGGGGCTGGGCAAGTCCTTTGCAATCTTTGAGACTAACTTCCTTCAGATATCCTGTTGCAGGCTCCCCGAACCTGATGCATGGCAAACCCACCTTTAGAGTCTTGCTTGGCTTTTTGTTCTTACGTTCCACATTCATTCTGTCTTCGATTCCTGAAGGTGCCAACCTTGAAACATACACCGAATTCAATAGTTTCTCATTTTCATCATTGCTACGTTCTGACCAAAACCACCATGGTTTCCAGTGAGGAAAATCAAAGTATAGAGAAAAAGATTATGATGAGATTTTTATATATTTTGGCATTAAATCTCCAAGAGTTTATATAATATGTTTATGTACTATGTTTCCTTTCATACAAGAAACATAGAATAAAAAAATTCAGTGAAATAAAGGGATTTCAACTTGATATATCTCTCCTATCTCCTTCAAAATGTCTTGATGCCATTCTTCTTCATGACTGAATAGTATTCTATTGTTTATACAAAAGACGTGATTTGTCAATTCATTTTTATTTACCTTTAGATGCTTAGTAATCACAGATTTTGTTACTATAACATGGATATACATGTATCACTATAGTATGATGTCTTTAATATCTTCAGTAATATACTCAGCATAGATATACCTGGATAAAATAGAATCTCTGTTTTAGTTTTCCAATCTCTTTACTGATTGTAATAGCACCAATACTACATTGTGCATTCCTGCCAACAATGTAAGATTTTTTTTTATCCCCATGCTTAATAGCATTTGTTTCATTTCTTTTTTTATGTTCAAAGTGATGGTTGTTCTGACTAGAGTAACAAGGAATCAAAAAATTATATAGATTTCCACTGCAATAGTGGTTAAAGATGTTGAACATATTTCATGTGCTTGTTTATTGTCTATCCTTGTCTTTTCATAAAATGTGTGTTCAGCTTGTTTGCCTATATTTTATAGTCATTTGTTTGAAAAAGCTGAGTTTTTTTATATATTCTTGATGCTAATCCCCTGTTAGAAGTGTACCTACCACAATTTTCTTTCATTTTGTAGCTTATCTTTTTATTCTGTTGTTTCTTTATTATGTGGAAGCTTTTAAATTCGATGTATGTCATTCGTTGATTCTTGATGCTATTTCTAATGCTATTGGAATTCTATTCACCATGACTTTGTCTGTCTATGGCTTTGAATATTTCTCCTGATATATTTTATTCCTGTCACAGTTTCTCATGTTATACCTAAAATATTATATCATTGTTCCACTTTGACATGATTTTAGTACAGAGTAAGAAATACATATACATTTTCAATCTTCTGCAAAGGAATATCTAATTTTCTCAGCATTATTTGTGAAAGAAACTATCTTTTCTCCAGTGTGTGCTTTTGGCTTTCTGTCAAATGTCCTATGGTAGCAGGTGTATAGAATTATTTCTGTTTCCATTATTATAATTATTATTATTATTATTACTACTACTACTACTATTTTATGTGTTTAGTACAGGGTCTTCAGGGTCTCATTATGCAGATCAGACTTACACTGATCCTCCTGTTTTCAGCCTCCCAACTGCTGGGATTACAAGTGCATGTCACTATAGCCAATGTCAGTTTCGGACTCAGTGGGCCCTGGGAGTAGGACCAGCACAGCACTGAGCTATCTGTCCGGCCCTTCCCATATTATTCCACAGTCAACATGTCTGTTTCTTTATACCAGTACCACATTGTTTTTTTTTTGTTTGTTTGTTTGTTTGTTACTGTAGCTTCAAAGTGTAACTTGAAATCTATACCATAAAACTTCTGGCTTTGCAATTTTGTTCAGGCTTTCTTTGGATAATGTGTGTCTTTTCTGATTCCATAAAATGTTAAAATGACTACATTTTTTTCTAGTTCTGTGAAGGATGTTGTTAGTATTTTGATGAATATTACTTTCAATCTTTGGATCTCTTACAGCAATGTCTTCACATAAACAATATTAATTTTCCTTATCCAAAAACAAGCTGCAAGGATTGTCTTTCTGCTTACTCATGTCCTATTTAAGTTTTTTTTCTCCAGAATTCTGTATTTATATTACAGAAATCTTTCACCTACTTGCTTAAGTTGGTTCCTAGATATTTAATTTTTTGAAGTTATTGTGAATGAAATTATTTGCCTAATTTCTTACTGGGTAGGTTCACAATTGGTGCACTAAAACATTATTGATTTTTTATACCAATTTTGTATCCTGACACTATGCTGGACTTATTAGACCTAAACTTCTTATGGTAGAATTTTGGGGGTCTTCTATGTAAATATGGATACCCTGACTTCCTTCCTACCCATAGCTCTGTTGTTCCTTGCCCTTTTCTAACTGCTCTCTCAAAAGTTTTGAGTACTGTATTGAACAGAACTGAAAATAGTGAATACCGCTGTCTCAGTTCTGATTTTAAGAGAAATGCCTTCCTTTGCTCCACCATCAATATGATGTTACATGTGGATTTATCCTAGGTAGCTTTTGCAGTTTTAGAAGAGATCTTTCTGAACCTATTTTCAGCATGGCTTTTATCATGATGTGATGTTGGGTTTCGTTAAGGGATTTTTCTTCACATGTTGAGATGATTGTGTGATTTTTCGGTCTGCTTCTAGTTATAAGGTAGATTACATTTGTTAATTTGTGTATGCTAAGTCATCCATGGATCCCTGGGATGAAACTGATTTGTCCAAGATATACCTTCTTTTTAAAGATTTGTTGAACGTTTTGGAAGAATCCTATTGAGGAGTTTTGCATCTGCATTCATCAAAAATATTGGCTTCTGCTTTGGCTGAGTGCTTACCCAGTTTCAGTATCAGAGTAATGCTGGCTTCACAGAATGAATTTAAAAGTATTCCTTCCTGTTCTAGTCAGGGTTTGAAAGGAAATGTATTTAACCTAGGACGCATAACTTGTAGTTCTATTTTATAATATTCACCCAAAAAGTCAAATGCAGAAGAGTACAAACGGTCTTCCAACATGCTAGAGACCTAATCTACCTGAGGGTCTAAATTTCATAGCAATGTCCTGCATGAATTTAGCTTGAGACCTAGAGCACAGGATGATGTCTCACGCAAGTCTGTATCAAGGATCTGCACTACGTAGGCCGAAAGGCCACTAGTGGAAGCTAGAAGGTTTGTGCCAGCGGAATGAAGGATCTGGACCATCAAGTTGAGGGATCTACACTCCAGTCAGAAAGCAATGCTCAAGGCAAGGACAAGAGCTCATCACAAAAGAACCATAGCCTTCCTCAGAGACAGGCAGGGCCTACATTTCTCTGACAGTAACAGCTGAGTTCACATCAGGAAAATCAGTGTGACACACTTCACCAGGAGAATCAAGAGCTCATCATCTTTCCCTCTAGTTCTCCTTTCAAGCTGTTGGCAAAGAACCTCTGGTGGGCCTTCTGCACCCAGAACCATGCTGATTCCATTCAGCTGGGTGCCAGAAATTGCCTGTTAGTTAACTCACCACACTTCACTGTTAAATACATGGAAAGGTTTGAGGAACATTGGTACTGTTTCTTTTCCAAAGATCTAGCAAAATTCAGCGGTAAATCCGAAGTCCCTATACTTTTCTTCCTTGGAAGAATTTTCATGACTACTTTTCATTTCATTATTTCCTACTGGTCTCTTGGTTTTTAATAACTTTTTGGCTCCGTTTTTATATCATATATATTTAGGAACTTACCCATTTCTTCTAGAGTTTATGATTTATTGAAATAGAATTATTCAAAATACTTTCTAATAATCCTCTTGCTTTCACTGGTATCTGTTATAATTTCCATCTTTTTCATGCTTATTTTATTACAATGTGTTTTTCTTTCTATAAGTTTAAGGGTTACTCAATCGTCTTTATCTTTTCAGGGAATTGAACTTTTGATTCATTGATCTTTGAACTGTCTTTTAATTCTTTATTTTATTAATTTATATTCTGATTTTTATTATTTCCTTCCTTCTTCTGCCTTTAGATTTGAACTGTTATTGTTTTACTAGGAACTTGATGATTTTCTAGTCTTAAAATGAATTTTCCCCAAAGAGTTCCTGGTTAGCGATACCCAGACACATTCCTGCATTCATTCAGTAGTAATTTATTAAGATTATACCACTATCAATAAATCCTTCCTAATCATTTTCTTTCTCACAGAAGAACATTGAATATAACAGTTACCTCCAATAATTAATCAGTCTCTAGTAGTAAGATACCCCATGGTGGTGCAGTTGAGTTTGGCTTAGAGTTAAGAAAAAAGACGGTGATTGGAAGTAAGGTGGATTTTTATTTTTCTTTTGTTCATAATGATAATATATTTTACCACTTCTGAGTCATAGAGCTAAGACAGATATTTCTTCCTTTTCCCCCTCTTTGATAACTTATACATCCATTAATCGCTCTATAACACGCACTGATGTATAAGTGGCTCTATTTTGTCATCTTTGTCAAACAAAGAAGAGTTTTCAAACTGCATTCTAATCACTCTAAAGTGCAGGACAGTGAGAATCCTTAGGTATTACATGTCCGGGAGTAATTAACTGAGAGTTTTGTTGAAATTTCGTCCCCAGCCGGGCGTGGTGGCTCACACCTGTAATCCCAGCACTCGGGAGGCTGAGGCAGGAGGATTGGTGCGAGTTTGAGACCAGCCTGGGCTACAAAAGTGAGCTCAAGATCAGCCTCAACTGCATAGCAAGACCCTGTCTCGAAAAGATAAAAAAAAAAAAAAAAGAATTTAAAATTTAAAAAAAAGAAATTTCGTCCCCAAACTCTTAAAGCACATTAAATTTGCTAAATAGGAAGAGCCATTCTGTCAAGTTTTGAAATGTACAAATATTTTAGAAACATTTCTCCCTACCAGAGGATTTCAAAATCATTAGTTGGCAGAATTTGAGGAACCTCTAGAGAGCCTTAGTCCCACAGTGTAACTAAATAGAAAATATAGCTAGGGTTTAGAAACATAGATAACTTTTGTAATATCATACAAATGAAAGAGGGTAGTGCTCACATAGAAACATTAATACTTTTTGTGCATTTTTGAAAGCTTTGCGCAAAGAACAGACTGAGAGAATTGTCTTTGCACCTTGATTTCTGCGATGCTACAGGACTGTAAAAATAATTGATTCCTGTATGAAGAGGGGAGGTTCTATGCAAGCAACTAAGGAGCCTCCTGAGACTTCCTTACTGTTAGTTCTGTCATAAATCTAAGAGGTTGAAAGGTCAAGAGTGAGGATGTCAGGTCTATCCACTGGAGGGCACCAAATTATCTCTTTTAACTGGAAATAGCTATCCACTTGTGGGAGGAGAAAAAAGGTTTGGTTGACCAGTCACAAAGAAAAGATATCATGTCTGCCTCTTGTACTCTGAACAACTACTAAGAAGACAACAATATGCAATGTATTAATTATTGTAACTGCCCTACTAACCTGTTTTGAAACTGTCTCATTGTTGTCTCTTTTCATTAAAATTAATAAAATTTTTAAAATAGTAAAAATAAAGTCATGGAAAATGAAAAACAAAACAAAACAAATAAACAAAATAGACAGCATGGCTATAGAGCTACCTCTAATTCTACAAGCTTAACGCTACAAATGTTAAACAAACCAGATGTCTATTGGTTGGTGTTATTTCCTGAGATCGGAGGTCTTTCTTACATCAGATCTTCAGTGGTCCAAGATTGAGAGAATCGTCTGCACTCTGTTTTCACGGCAACTCTTCACAGGAGATCAAGAAAAGTTGGCAGGGAGATGCAGCTGAACCCAAATTATTTTTTCACCTTTGTTTTAAGCTGTTCTGCCAGACTTACTTGCCAATAGCCTCGGGACCATGGAAGACGAATGCCCATCTGTTCAGAAACCTACGGAATCATCTGTTTTATGGAGGTAAGACACTTGTCAGCACGACAACTTGCTCTTCATATTTCACCTATTTGTCCTCCAGCTGATTTAGGCAGTATATCAGTTGGTAATCCTAAAAGCCCATGCATGATTTTGATATTTCTCCTTGTTATTCTGCTTCTCCATTTATCTGAGAGGTGGGAAAAAAAAAAAAAAGAATGTTACCTAGAATCCTTGTGCCTTAACAAGGGAGGATCATAGGCTCTGGAGCAAAGCCACAGGCTAGTTTTGGAAGAGGAATAAACTCCAGGCACGTGTGTGCTGCTCGGAGAGTCATAGATCTTTAGAAAAGTTCCTAAGGGCTTTGTTTCAATGGTCACAATGGAAAGAGTAAGAAGTGTTCTGGTTGAGCCACCAGAAGAAGTGGACAGAGACAGCCTGATGGTCACCTCAACTAGCAAGCAGGTGCACACTGTTCCATTTCAGAGGCCTGTGATATATTTGGTGAAGTGCTGGAAGATATATAAAGCAGATTTATCCAGAACTAGGACAGACATTGTTCTTCCACCTACTGCCTTCTAAGCAATATAGTTAACCACTGAAAAATGGAAACTAGGGATGCAGCCCACTGCATTTATATCACATGGTGTAAGCAGCCAGGAACCAGATCATCCTGGCTCTCGAATGTTCTACAACTTGACTCACTGTGGAAAAGGTAATTGCAGGCAGAATTGCAGTTCTAGTGAATTCTGCAACTTTTCTAACTTTTTGCTCTGTAGTCACATGTTTATAAAGTAGATGCTGCTTCTTTTATTCGTGGGGCTTGACTCAGAAAAACAATACAAATTAGAACTTTTAGTCTTTATAGTTCACAAAACCTTTGTCCTTATATACTACTCAATCTTTACACACACTGCAAGTTAATAATATTTCACATTAAAGGCATGAATAAAAAAAAAGTAATGAAAGTAAGACACAAAGAAGTAAGCAATTTTTAGAAGGTCACCCAGTAAGTTAGTCAAAATAGGCATCAAGCTGACTTTTGGGAACAGATTTAATAAGAGTATTGATCTCATAATAATACGTTGAATTCAAATGATACCATCTTACTGAGACATGTTCACATAGAGTAAATAAAGGTGATATAATTCTTTGTTTCCTGTAGAAAGTTTGTGATATATCTGCAATATAGTTTGTCATATAAATATCTATTTTAACTATAGGGTTCTGAGTTTCTTGCATTCAGCAATCGCAACTCTCTTATTTTATAATCATCTCTCTTTCCTTGGATCAGATATAACTGCCTATTTGTATCACAAATCTACAAAGATTTATCAAGCTATATTAAATTTGCTGCAATTAAAATTTTGTAATGGTCTCAAGCTAGTTTCCAAATGATGCTTCTGGATTATTTTCCAAGAAAAAACATTAGATATTTAATTGTGCCCTTGTGGAGGGAAGAGGTGTTATACTATATTCTGAAAGAAATTTGAGAAGCAAAATTATGACCCCTTTATGGAGATCCTAACAGAGCATTATAGACAGCATTATAAACAAATATCCGAAAGCACTGGAGTATAAGACAGACTTTTGGATCAATCAAAATGCATCAGTTTTGGGAGATGAAGTCTGTCATCTGTCAGTTGCTTTGAGTGGAAAAGCATTTGGATCCACCCATCTCCTCTGACCCTGTGGACTACACTGATGTCTGAATGCTGTGCTCCATCAAAGTCTATTGAGAGATTTTATAGAAAGACCCTTGTGGTCCCTATAATCTGAAAAGTGAAAATAATCTGCTCCTGACTTCCAGTCATGCTAACATGGAACTGCAGGACACGCAGCAACCGTCCAGGAGGTATCAGCATGAGAGTGTGCATACGAGGCATCACACAAAAGAGACACAAACCATTGGGGATGAGGATTCTGGAGACAACAAAGGTCAGAGTTCAACAACACAGAGGAAGCACTGTCGCATTCAAAGTCCTATGTGTAGAGCACCCTTTCAGTGAGCAGTGGGGGGCTGGACTGGTAAGAGCATCAGACAGCGCATGCACATGTATGTATGCGTATCAGTGTGTTCTTTGAACTCAGGCCCTTTGTCTCTCCCTTCCACATACCTGTCCCCCTCTCAGCGAAAGGTGCTTGATTTTCCAGCTATGTTAACTGTCCTCAGGGAAGTTTATACAGTTTTCTTATTCCATGCTTACCTACCTCCGTACAGCTTTTGTTTACTTTATCTTCTTCCCTAGATTGTGAACATTGAAGTGGACTCAAAAGACATGGTTGTTTTGTCTCTGCATATGTTCATTATTCAGTAAAGTATTTTGTATGTTGTGAATGCTTAGTGAGAAGAGCAGCAAGAGATTGTTAGAGAAAAGGAAGGGCTTCATTAGGAAAAAAATGGCTTTTGGAGGTAAAATGTTACATGCAACCCAACTATTACAGTCATGACTTTGAAATGTTGTGATGCAGTATGAGCATTCCGTAGTGCTGAACAGAACATGTCATGCAGCTACCTACTGGGCAGCATCTGAAGATAGACAATGCCATCAGAAGATAGGACTTTAAATTGCTACTCCCATTAAATAACTCCAAGCTCAGAAAAATTATGTTCCTAAGGCAAGACTTCACTTGTATGGTAGCATACTATCTCAGTCCATTCCAGTCAATTTATAGAGACAAAGAGCTACTGCATTTAGAAGACTCTGAAATCAATACTTCAAGTCTGGGATCTTCAAAGGTTAAGTGTTGCTACCTAGAGTACTGAAGGAAGAAACCATGTCCTATGACAAGAAGCATACCATCTTATCATACAGATGGGACCGGTACAAAAAAGAAACACTAACTTTGCTTCTTGTTTTTTTTTTTTTTTTTTCAATGAGTCAAATACTTTATTTTACTCATAACCAGCTCACAGAGAGGCTCACTCACATTTTCCTTTATCCAGGTCATCTTTTCTAATCTCTATGAATGCATGGGCCTGTCTCTCTTCTGAACCTTCAAGGTACCTTAGGTTTAAGTGTCTGGGCAGGTTGTCCAAGAAAGAAACGTCAGAATAGAATTAGACAGGGAAAGATGTAGCATGGCACTCACCCATGAGAGGTGAAGGGGCAGGGTCTGCAAATCCCTCTGTGTGTGATCAGAGCCTCAGAATCCAGGAAAGCTCTAAAAAATTGCTGTTCATCCCCTCAAGGAACCCTAAAGCAAAGGCTCTTGATAGCATCCCGCACTGGCCCAGAATAGCTGAACCCTGGAGCAGCCTAGAGAAGACATTGGCACAGGGAGGTCTCTGCAATGGGTCTTGAGTTCCTTAGCTATCCACATGCCCCACAGTCAAATGCCTCTAGACCGTAGGCCAGCAGGAAGATCTGTGTCATACCACAGATGTCATACTTTCTCACAGGCCATGTCTCACTTCCTGGTTTTCTTTTTCTTTCTTTCTTTCTTTCTTTCTTTCTTTCTTTCTTTCTTTCTTTCTTTCTTCTTCTTCTTTTTTTTTTCTTTTTTTGTCTTTTTGAGACAGGGTCTCACTATGCATCTGCTTCTTGTTGTTGGTCAACATTATCATCAATTTGGTAGCCCAAAGGAAGAAAATTCTGATGTCAAATCTCTTGAGAATGTCCTTCATGACTCTTACAATTTGAATAAACCTTCTATAGTTTCCACAACAGAGATAAACTTATTTATTCTCAAAACTGTGTTTTCTTTATGGAGTATCAAGTTAGAGTACCTATGGAAATAGATACATACATATCCATATCAGTAGATATATGTCTGGAAATGAGAAACTTGAAGAACAAAAGTTCTGGTGCTCACTGTAGATAAAACAAATACATTATTACCCTGCAAGGACTTTCCACTAAGGCCATGTTTTTTTGCATTTTTATCATATGGCCACAGAGATCATTGGGAGTCATCCTCTCACTCAGTTTTGCTTTTGTACTTATGTTCATGGCGAAATATTAAAAGAACATTTTGATTCTGCTTCCATGCCGGCATGTTTTAAAAGAACATATATGAGCGGTGAAATTTCTAGGTTAATACTTTCTTTCTGCGTGGTTGTTGGCTGGGTTTGGGACAATGTCTTTAGATTCCAGGCCATTCCAGAGCTCAGCTGCATCCTCCAGTCTGTGACATCATGCAGTGTGGCTGTTGGAGAAGAATTCCAAGTTCACAAAGGGTCTCATCTTTGCCTTCATGAACTAAAAACAAGTTTGTATGATGAAGCTTTGAAAAGGATGCAAAGATTTTTCACTTGTGGAATTTCATAAGGTATCTTATAGCTTCCTATGCCTGGATCATGTTTTAAGGACAAAGACCATCAGAGCCATTGTTCAGGGTTTCTCTGAAATGACAGCCCAGAGAACACCAGTGACTTGTGTAAGTAGCACATCTGGTGAGTTGCAGAAGGTACAGGGAGCTGATGTTTATAATGTAAGCTGTGGGTGCCTCTGCCCTTAAAGAATTACAATAGTCTTCTATGTAAATTTACATAACTCTCAAATCTACTGCCTAATAACATTTATAAATGTTATGATGGAAGAGCACTTTTTTGAAATGCCATCTCCTGTCATGGCTTTGTGGTTTTAAAGGTCTCTGTATTCCTTACTGCAGTGGTGGTCATCAAAATCTTCAAGCCATAAGCTTACTTTGATGACAATTGACAAGCCAGAGTTTTCAATGGAAGCCTATTTATGTTCATGTAAAACACGTCACCTCCCACCCATTAAGGGACTTTTGTATTAATAGCTTGGTCTGTTTTACATAATTTTTATATTCCTGTGATTCCTATGAGAAGACACTAAGGATCCAATACTACTTGATGGAAGAACAGTAATGGAGATTTTAAGGGCAAAGCAAGATATAGATGCCCTGAATTCCCCACTCAGCCTTTATAGTCTCTGTGTCAATGTCCAGCTCTATTGCTACAGACAAGAGTCCAAAGGCTTTGTAGACAAAGGTGCACAAAGAGGTCAGTGTTTTTCTGTAGGTTTGGAGGCAAAACACTAGGAATAGAAACCATAGCTGATCTTTGATCAGGCTTCTGGGGTATGGCTGTAGTTAACTAGCATTGCCATCACAAAGAACAGCAAACGAGTATAATTTGAAAAGACTGGGAGCCAGCAGTCTAAAATCAAAGGAGTCCAAAGTTCTAAGGAAGAATCTTGTAGACCTGATGTTAGTCCCAGATCATTATCCATCTCGTAAGTGTCTCTCTGCGTGTCTAAATTTCTCCTTTGTACAAGGACACCAATCATATTGGCTTAGAAACACCATAATATCATTTCAATTTGATTTATCTCAAGACTTTATTTCCAAATAAGGTCACATTTTGAGGTACTGGGGTGAGTTAAGACTGCACTACATATGTTTTCTGAGGAGATACAATGCAGCACATAGCAGAAGCCTAATTAAAAAAAAAATCCAGTGAAATCTTACTCTCAAAACTGTAACGACTTTCAACGCACATTCGTAAGGAAAATGTCCAAATTCTTGTTTTCTTTTAAAATAATTTCATTCTAGGTCAAATATCAGAATTTGAACTCCAAATTTTTGAATTGACAATCATACAAAGAAAAAGAATTCTGTGACTTTCCAGCTACAGACTTATCCTCTGTCTCCTTCCCCACCCCCCCAACTTCGGTGGCGGTATCCCGATAAAGATATTTATTACTTTATTGTTAGTGTCTTAATACAAAAAAAAGACTTACTCCAATTAATTGTGGTAGGTTAGAATTATGTATGTTAATTTACACACTTTCAGAATGCCTGGCAAAGAATTGTAATAATAAATATTCATTGAATGAAAGAATGAATTGATAAAAATAAGAATAATACTGCACTTGTGAAGTAAAATCTCTGGTTTTGAATGCAAGACCTCCACACTCTTATCCATAGGCTTTTCCTAATAACCTGCATGACCTTGTACAAACCACCTCACCAATTTTTCTGCTGTTTATTATACATACAGTGATAACCTTAAACTAAATGACTTTTATGTTTTCATGACTTCCACATATTGGAAGTTAGATGATCTTCACAGCACTTGAAATAGAGAGTATGGATATCAGATTCTATCATGATATTTGCTTGAACATTTATTATTGATTAATACAAGTAAGAAACACTGAACATCCAACCCTTTTCTAGTAAACACTAAAGACTCAACCCCTCTCTAGTTTCCCACAGCTCCTCACCCCCTTCCAATCTGTCTGAGTCTTGATGGGTTCACAGTACTCTTGCCTTGAGAAAGTTCACTCTGTACAATCAGTACTTTCTACTCTTTACCCAGAAATTCCATGACCTATTTCTGACACTGTTTTGGTCAGTCAGTTCTTCCTGAAGTGTATGGAACTCTCTGTCAGTTGTAGGTCATGACCCTCATTGTTCTTTTCTGAAAGGAGGTAATACTTGCCTTCTCCTTAAGACCATGCCCGTGCATGCTCCTCTTTTCCAAAATAGATCATGGCTCAAAAATTTAGTGTGTTTGTCAATTCTAGAGTTCTAGGCAAGGATTATTAATATAACAGTGATGATGGAAATGTTTTCTAAAAGAAAAATCTATTTCTGTGTTCAAGCTTCTCCCAGCCTTGCTCTGTTTTTAGTTCCTACTCTTTATCATTTTATCTTATTCTTATTCCCCTTACCTGATGGAAAAATAGCCCATTATAGGCTTAGGATGGAAATGAGAGAGTAAATAGAATTTGTTTTTGAGAACTGCATGGAGCACAGGAATAAAAGGCAAAAATATATACTCGTATATAGGCTTCCAATGCCTCAGTTTCCCACTGGAAAAATGAGTTCAATAGTATTAGCCATCTACTTCAAAGACTTGTTGGGAGGATTGATGAGGTAATTACCCAACCCTTTGATCTTCTCCAATATACATTAAAAGCCAACCAGTGATTTACAAGTCTATCTCTCAGTCCTTTATAGCCACAGACTGATTTCACTTACAGCCATGGAGCTGTATTCAGTGAGGTTTTGGTGATTTTCATCAAAACTAAACTGAGAGTTAGTTTTAAAAGCCTAAGTTATAACCATATCTAGACATAAGGGGATGCCATAAGTTGGTCATGAAAAGAGATTAATCTCCAGACCCTGAGGCCTGAAAGACATTCTAGCCCCGTTCAAAATCAGCCAGTTGACTGCAATGATTCAAACTATATGCACAGTATAAAAATTGACCTAGAAAAAATAAAAACATAGTGATACATCTTGATTTTTTGGTATGAAGAGAATATATATATATATATATATATATATATATATATATATATATTTCCTCCTAAAGATCATCTCAGCAAATCTCAGCTAAAGGATTTTTCTTTATAACTCAAGAATTTTCTTTTATCCTTTGTCTGTAAGAGGTCAGTATGTATATGAAAGGAGGTGGAAATTCTGAGTTTATTTTCTGCACAAAATCATATGATTCCTTTATATATGAGCCACAGGAAACAGTCTGTTCTGTTTGGGTAAAGAATGATGAGAAAAAGAAAGAATGGAACTCAGAGCCATTTGGCTAAGACATAACCGGGTTACTTAATCCTTCTCAGTTTCAGTTTGTTCATCAATGAATGGAGGTCTTGATAAGTCTTAGATTTTTCTGACCCTATTTTTATAGCTTTACGTTCTTTGTAGTTCTGATTCTATCCCTACCTCTTCTTACTTCCTACTCACAATCAGATCTTGTAAGAAGGTCCTGTACAATTACTTTGATTTGTGTAGTTGGCTAGGTAATATTTTCAGAATTACATTTCAAAGTCTGCTGCCTGAAGGATCCCTCCTTCTAGAAGTTCTGGTCATAAACATATACCCTTTCTTGCCTATATACACATGCACTGGCTTGTGATAGGTGCTCTGTAACTATGTAGAATACATAGTGAAAAGAATCTGATTTTCCACGGTATGAACTGTACTCAGAATTTCATTTCTTGCCTGCTAAAACTCTGACAAATGTATTACACTCACTGTCTCCCAAAACTTTCATCCCTTTTTCTCTACAAGAATAGTATTCGAGTAAGACTTTTTCTGGTTAGTTTATTCTCTCTTAAAAATCAAAGAATTTGGAATAAAAGGAGTAAAAGCTGTATCAGATGAATTTTTTGCCCAGAAAAGATGTTTCCCAATCAATGAAATATATTCTTTACTAGTTAACTCCCTATATCAATAGCCAATCACAAAAATTACCTAGGGCTGAGGGTATAGCTCAGTAGTACTGTGCCTGTCTGGCAAGCACAAGGTCCTGAGTTCCATTCCTGATGCCAAAAAGAAGGTTGTCTAGACATAATGTCAATGGGATAACCAAGGCCTTTCCTAAATATACTGATCTAAAACTCCAGGAATTTAAACTCGCACTTCTGTATTTGAAAAAAAAAAAAAATAGCTCTATCAGTGCTTCTACTATCAAAGCAGGTCTTAAAACCATTATCTCAAAAAGTTTTCCTCTCTACCCAAACAGAAATATTTGTAGAATTTCCAGCATACAAGCTATAGTGTCTTTGTGAGAAGTAAGGCAGATTCTACAAATGATTTATCTGTGAACAAATTCAGGACTGTTTAAAAGACCACATTATGGTGGCTTCATTGGTTTTTGCAAGCTGTTGTGGAAACATACTACAAGCTTGGTATCTAGTATCATGTATTTCTGGAGTGTACAGGACTCAAATGGAGTCATCAACAGGTCTATGCTCACTCTGAGTGCTCCAGAAAAAGCTCTTCTGGCTTCTGATAGCTCGTTGACTTATAGCAGCTAAACTCTGGTCCCCATATAGCAATTTCCCTGAATGTGGGGATGTCAGTCTAAATAGAAAAAATGACAAGAGGAAAAAAAGTGGAGGGACTTGTTTCATGCGCATGTGGCATGCTATACTTCTTGTTGCTGAGGAGAAAATAAGAGATTCCTAGGCCTAAGGTAAAGAAAGGGGAAAACGGTACCATCTGAAATCCAGAGTGAAGACTATTTCTGTAGAAAGACAAAAGAAGAGGGATGTCAAGAAACATGCTGATGAATGAATGAGAGATTTACAGTACACTTGGCAGGAAATTATAGCTTGATCTGACATGACAAGACTTTACATGGATAGCAAAGAAAATAATCCAAAAATGGTATTCCTTAGAGACAAGTAACCCAGAAGGCACTATTAAGACTGCTAATAAATGTGCATATGGGAGAGAAAAAGAGCTTCAAAGTAACATTTGTGGTGACAAATGGTGACAAAGGATGAAGGACACCTTCAACTAGAAAAAGAGACAGCTACCCACTTCAACCTGTTACCATGGGAGGCACATGGCCATGCAGAAGAGAAACCTGCCTGGGAAACATAACCAGTGCATGTAGGCCAGACATGAGGACTCACTCTGCTGACCCACAAGCCTGTACGGTCAACTTGGTTCCATCTGGTTGCCATGGAAAAAACAAGTTAGTATTCTAATTCGAAATACTAACTATCCACTACTGTAAACACACTATTCATCTGCTGGTCAAATATTTTTTTTTCTTACAACAAATGTGTGCTAAAGTAGCCTTACATTTCCGTCTTATGTATTTGATTAGAAAGAACGGTAAATTCTTTCACCACAAATTACGAATGTACACCAAGCTGTGCTCTCCTAAAATATTTGGCAGGCACACACATAATGACAGTTTGCAGATCCAGAGCTGAAAATCTGGCTGTGTAACTTTTATGAAACAGCTGAGAACTGAAACATTAACACAGAAGTCCTTTCATGGCTGCAAAGAGGAGCTGCCAATGTATGTCATTAAGTCTGATGTAGTTTCCTCTTAGGAGAAGGTCTCTGAACCTCAGTCTGAAGCTGTTTGCATACAGACAGGATATGTGAGATCATCTGGCTTCCCAACTAGTATTAGTTGAAGAACGAGTGGTTAATAGTTCACTACATCATTTCAGAATGACACACGGACAACTGCAGGAAGTAGTACTTGACATAGAAATGACAATAATAAAACTCAAGAACATGAAGCACAACAATCTGAAGATGTTTAGCAACAGGAAACAGCTCTATGCATCTCAGTTGTTCCCACAGAATCTTTGCATTGCAACCTGCTCTCATAACAGATGAGTGTAATGATGACCCTGAGCCATCAAGAAAAGAACATAAATTTGCTTCCAGATGCGTCATTTTAGGTGGCAGGAAAATGTGCAAAAAATTTTTTGAAAGATTTTCATCCAAATGATTTTTTTTTATTTTAGTGCTTAAAGAAATAAAGCCTTAGTATTCAAAAAAATCAGCGGTAAAATTATGCATTCTTTTCAGTATTCATAAAACATCATATTCTGTACTCACTTGTCAACTAAAAACTAGACCAATATTTCAAAAAGTTTTCCAAACACCTCTGTTTAAGTGTCTCACCCATTCTTCTTTCCTCCATCCTTAACTGCAGTTACACCACACCCAAAGTTGCTCCTGCTCTCAGTAAAGCCTCAGTACTCCTACAACCGCCTGTGTCAGAAAACTTGAACCTGACTTTCATGACTGTTTTTCCTTCTCCTTACAGAGAACATTTCTCCTTACAGTAATTAATACATTGCTTATGGTTGCTTTCAGTGTAGCTATTCAGAGTAAAAAAAAAAATATAGACATGATATCCTATTCAAATGACTTTAGCACATTTAATTAGTCAATCATTTTTTCCCTAGTCTGAAAGTAATCATTTTTTTCCCTAGTCTGAAGTCTGTGTCTAAGCCCCTCTTTTTTTTTACTCTGGTACCCTTGTGTGCTCTCACTGTGTTTCTATTACGTCTCTTCTAGAAGCACTGTTTGTTGGAGTCTCAACAAGAAGTCCATCTTTTTGCTTGCAATGGTTTGGATGTGTCTCATCCAAAATTCAGGTATTAAAACTTAATGGTCAGGGTGATGATATTAAGAATCAGGATGCTGGAGAGGTGACTGCGTCATTGTGACTTCTCATTTGTAAAAAATATCCGAGTGCTCATCAAAGAGGCTTCATGTACCATTTTGTTGTCCTGTATTCAACCATGTGAGGACACAGTATTGCTCTGCCTAAGGCAAGCAGTTGCCTTGTGCAAACCAAAAAACACAGCACAGACCTGCCCAGATGAAGGAACTTGCTGCCACCTAGATCTTGGATTTCCAAACCACTAGAAATGTGAATAATAAAACCCTGCCCATTCTAGATGGTTTGTTCTCACATGTTTTTATACCAGCACAAGTAGACTAAGCACCATTCTATTTTATTTTTATTATTTTGCAGAGGAAAAATAAACTTTAAAAAAGAATAAAACAGTTTCAAAACATGTTAGTATGAGAATTATAACAAAACATTGCTTATTGTTGCTTTCATAATAGTTCAGAGTAAAGAAATATAGGCATGATACCTTGTTCAAATGATTTTAGCATAAACTTTTCTTTTCACTGAACTAAGAGAAACTGGATATGTAGCTATCTTATCTGTGTATAAATATTTTTTCTTCCTTAGTTTCCTAGTTTCCTTATCACAGTCTGTCCTTCATTTAGAACAGATTCTTTCACAATGCACAGTATCCACTGGACATTTTGGATCATACTTTATTCACTCAGCTTCTCCCACTAGTGAGACAATGTAATGGTAACACATCTAGGCCTGATTGATTTCACTTATCAGTATGGTCTTGGATTGAATCCATTTTCTGTCTGAATAATCTACCCATTTGTGAGAGCAGGATATTAAGATCCCCCACTGTAATTGTATTAGTACTTATTTGGTTTTTCATGTCTGTTAATGTTTATTTTATGTAGTTGAGTGAGCCAATGTTTGATGCATAAATATTTTTGATTGTTCTCTTTCTTCTTGGAGTTTTCTCTAAATCAATATGTAGCAATCTTCTCTTTTGTGTGTGTGGTACCAGGTACTGAACTCAGGACCTTGTACTTGCCAAGCAATCACCTGTTCTACGGAGCTATCTCCCTGACCTGTAGGGACCTTCTTTGACTTTTATGATCAGTTTTGGCTTGATGTCTGTGTTGTCTGCAAATAAAATAGCGACTCCTACTTTTTTTCTGAGCTCTGTTGCATGGATAATTATTTTTCCTCTTTTGACTATTTGTCTATGAATTACTTTATGAGTTAAATGTGTTTGTTGAATGTAGTATATTGTTGGATCTTGCTTCTTGATCCATTTTGCCAGTCTGTTTCTTTTTTACTGGTGAGGTGAAAATATTTATGTTGATAGTTATAATTGACATTTTCTTTTTCATATTGCTTTCCTGTTGTTTGGAGTTCTATATGCTTCATTTATTTGTATGCCAACTTCTTTATCCATGTTCGGTGAGTATTCTGCCATTATTTCTACAAAGAGGTTTTTCTTGGATTTTGCACTATCTCTTGTGTCTGCTTCTGACTGATTCCAATAAATTTTATGCTGTTCTTCTTTGCTTCTACCTACAACCGTTGCACTGATTTTTCCATAGTCTCTTCTGATTTTGAAGATATCTTTCTTTTTCTAGTCACAGTCAAACTCCTGCTTTCTAGATCTGATACTCTATCCTCATCTGCATTTAATGTGATGCGTGTATTTTCAATAGGAATTATAATGTCCTAGGTTTTTGTCTGCATCTGTTACATTCAATTTTTCTTTGATATTTGGTGTTCATGGGTCTCATAATTTTCCTGAGCTCCTCTATTTGTATATATATGTATATATATATATATATATATATATATATATATATATATATATGTCTTTTATTGTGATAGTCATTTTTCTTGAAATTTAGAGATTATTTTTTCTAAAGCCTCTTCCATTTGTGTTTGTACTTCTGCTGTTATCACTTCAGAGAGTTATATTTATTGGCCTCTGATGTCATATCTCTTTATATTTTGGGCTTTTCCCGGTGTACTGGGTATTTGTGATTGAGAATTGCATTTTGCTTCTTCATCTTGAGCTTTCTTTTTTATTTTGATTTCTGTGCTGATACTTAGAGGTTTCTTATGTTAGATAGCTGTACCATGGGTGTCAAGGCTTTATGAAGAAGTGTTTGTTCTTCCTAATGTTTTCTAGATATTGGTGGTACTTGGCTTTTACATCTATCACAAGAAACTGCCTCCCCAGTATATTAAGTCTTAAAGGTTGCTGTCAATTTAGAAGAAGTGGAAGAGAAGGCCTAGAAGTTTTGAAATGAACCAGAAAGAAAAGAGATGCAGTTTGCCCATAAAAGCATCATAAAGTTAAATGAGACACTTAATGAAAGAGAAGAGAGCAAGTCAAATAAAACAAAGAGAAAGGTTAGAGTTCACCCGTTGGTTCATGCTGCTAATGGTGTATAAGATATTGCCACAACTTTAGTTCTGTCTGTCCATTGTGTAGGTGCTTTAGACAGGGCCCTACTGTTGCTGATGTTCCCCATGTCTCTGGGCTATGAGTCCCACCAGTGATAGGAAAGAGAGCTAGATACCAGACTTCTCTTTCCAGTCAAGTGGTCCTGGGAAAGGAAGGAGGAGCACAAACTCAGACTCCTCTCACCAGCAGTGCTGTCGCTGTGCTTCCTTATTTTTAGATGCCATTCTTCTGGGCTAGAGTTCACCAAAAGCCTTATTATTTAGGTCACTCATCTCACATGCACATGCACGTCATCCTTGTTTACAAAACACTGAGATATCTGAGGCTACAAACCATTCTTAGATACTTAGCAAATATCTCCTGAAATATTTATTGAACAACTAATATCCATTGGATACTTTTCTAGACTTTGAACTATAGAAATAAATAACATGAACCCTACATTTTTGGGAAGCATAACATGGAGAATTAAATCACCTTTATAGAATGTTCAGTCATTATAGTGGTTCTATAACTATTACTATGATTTTAATAAGCATTGTATGTGAGCAATTTGTAAGGTTAAATAATTTATGAATGTCTTTGGAGGATATATTTTTTCCATTGAATCATGTTATTTATCCCACATAGGCATCTTCATATCATTACTATGATGACAAACACAAGTTTCGCTGATGTCCTGAAATTTTCTCATATTTGTTTCTGTAAGATGTGACTACAATATTAAGTTTTCAAAGTTACTTTAGTATTCTTTCAACTCCTTCTTCCATGACCAACTACTTATTGATCAAAGTATGTTTGATCAAATATGAAAGTCTTAATGCAAAGGAAAGCAAACAGTCAATAAACCGAAACTGCCTTTGATTTTTTGAACTATGGACAGGTGTAAGCCAATTCAGCTACAAAAGAAAAACTATGTGACTGGGTTACAGGTAACAATAATATGGCCCACTCCAAGGGGTAATAGAAGAGAGATTGATGAAGGTATTACTTATAAATAAGAAGGTCAAAGTGGCCAATAAGGATCTATGGAGTAACAGGGAATAGATGTAGTAAGAAACTGACTAACGGGGGAGAAAACAATGTTACTGGTACCCAGAATACGTTATGGCAAAAGAAGAACTGTAACTTTAGAGCTGTAGACTATATAACAATGATTAATCTCACTGCCCAAGCTATGTCCCAGAAGAAGAGAACGGGGAAAGAATAGCAATAGCCTCCTTTATCTTTTGTGCTGTCTGTTGCCCGTTCTCCCTACTAGCATAATCCAAGTATAAGCCAGAAAAGTTGGGCCAAAGTGATGTACCTCAGCAGACCGGGCTAGCAGAGAGCAAAAAGTGAGGGGCAAATAATGGAACTGCAAAGAAAATGACCATGACTGACAGAGAAACTCCTCTACATGCTGAAGAAAAGAAACGCATCACACTTCCCTAATTCTTGGAATTCTTACAGTTACAGGATTATGTAATTTTATGGCTTCCTACTAAAATTAATTCACTCAAGTAACATCGGTTCTTATGAGCTAATATTGAAGATCCTACACCTTAGACTCTTTCCCAGAAATGTCCCCCACCCAACAACAAGCACTATACTCAGCCACGTTGATTTCTTCAAGTGAAAATTCCATCATCTCATAGATGAGGGAAATAATGGCCTTCAGGTAATAGGACTTTATGAAGAGTTAAATGAGACAAAAGCAATAAAAGCAGTTCTAGCACACATGAAAAGGATTTGATATTCATGATTTGATATGGCATTAGAAAGAGTAGAATACCACTAAAGCATCATTTACTCATGAAATAGCTGTATTAAATACAAAGAGAAACTGGAAAATCTAACGAATTTAGTTATTGTATAACATTATTATTATGGATATTTATTTATTAGATCAGAATTTTCAGTTGTCTCCATTGCATGACTGTATCAAGTGAATACTGACAAAGTATTAATACTGCATACCCTAGGAATACATAAGGATAAATGCATACATAAAATTCGTAATATTATAAGTGAAATAAGTATAGAAATATTTATGTCTATACAAAGCAATTAGAAATATTTAAACAATAAATATTACATTGTAATGTATTTTCTCTCCTAAAATAAGATGTATAATGCTATTAAGAATTTTTATACAGTAATGAGATAAAATTTCTAGATATCAATAATAATTTTAATTAACTGTATTTCTTCTACCAATACAAATATATGTGTACGACTGTTAGAATTTGCTATTTCACATTCACAGTTGAGTAAATTAGCGATGAGGAGATAGTAAGAGGTTGGTGAAAATGTCATAGATCCTCTCCTACCCATTTCCTTTCTAATCACACTGGTTTCTCCCTACAAAGCACTCAGCATCTGTAAAATCTCAGCGTAGAAGCCTCACACAATGTCCGGTGAACAGGCCATGCTCTAAATATTTGCTAAAGTAAACACAACAAGAAATATATACATAAGATGCAGACAATTAAAAAGATCTTGCAGATGGTAAATTGCTTTGAATAAACCACTATTGCACTGACACAGGCAAGATCTCATTCGCTTGCAATTACAACCAAGCAAGGATGTTAAATGCTGCATGTGCAACAGAGGCAGCTGCGTGGTTTCTTCTGCAGTCTTAAGAGTCTATTGGAAGACAGGAAGGAAATGTACAATTCTCAAGAATCAACACTTTAAACCTGTTAGTAAAGGAACACATAAACCAAGAATGAGTATAAATATACAACATATATATAAATATATATATACATATATATATATGTATATATATATATATGTGTGATGTGTGTGTGTGTGTATTGTATATTTATACTGATGTGTATGTATAATTTTCTAGGTAATAGAGAAATGCTCAGAAGGGATCAAGTAACCCCAACCAGCCAATGAGCAAACAAAATCAGAAAAGATATACAACACTTGGCATCCAGGCTCTGAGAACAAGTTTTTCCTGAGAAACAAAAAAAAAAGTATGACTTTGAAGATAGAAACACAGTCCACGTGCAATAGAAGATGCTATGAAGCTACAGCAAAACAAACAAACAAGTAAATAAATAAATAAAATAAATGAACATTGCTGAGAATACAGTGCTGAAATGACAGTTTTTCAGAACTCAGACCTTATGTCCAAGAATGTGACTTGGAATGACCATTTGGGAAGTAATTTGAATTAGTCACTAAACCCTAGAACATGAGTTGGAGTATGCTATCTATTTTATACTTAGCATAACCCTGTGAAGCAAGGCTGAGTAGCCCCATTTTATAAATGAAGACTAAAGGGTTCTGTGAAAGTAAGTTCTCCAAGCCATAGGGCCATGTAATGGGAAGCAGAAACAAGAATCCAACACATCTCTCTAACAAAACAGCCTGGGCTTTAATGGTCACAATGGATCACTTAACTTCAAAGTCTTTGGGATTAGATCTTTGCTAATCTGACCTCATACTATAATTTAAATACAAAAGGCTATATGTATCAAGACATTTTTCACAACACTGTGAATCATGCTAAAGAAAGGTTTAAAATTTAAAAATAGAAGACAAGTTAGGGGAATTATCATGAATTACTTTTGTAATTAGTGTGTAGCTATTTAAAATTCTATTGTAAAATGCTGATAATTACATGGAGAAATGTCCATGATACAATTGAGTTGAGAACATAGAATAGTATGACTGCAACTATGAAAAGTTTAAAAAATAATTATGCACAAAAAGACTTAAAAGAGCATATCTAAAGGTTAAATATATTATTGAGTGTTAGGTTTTGAGTAATCTTCTCTCCTCTTCTGGCCTTACCTTGCAAGATTTCTACATTTTCTGTAGTTGGGAGTCTATAACCCTTGTAATGGGGAAAATATAAATTTATATCTGAAAGCTGAGAATAGTAATTGAATGAAGATAACTGATATATCTAGATTGCTGTAAGATTACATCTCAGGTACTGTGTCTTAATACCATTCCATCATACCAAAGATTTCACCTCTAAATTCTTTGTTAACATGCTTTAGGAGGTATATTCACCTACTCTGATGGGTGCTCAACAAATTCGGAGCAATGACTCTCCGTCTCCGGAACCCAGGACAGTTACCTAAGTTAAAAATTCTCTGAATTTAGAAACTAACCTATTAGATTTGTGATTGGAAGAAAGTAAGCAAGTTTCTTTTTTTCTTTCTTTTTTTTATTTTAAGGAAGGGTCTACAGGGTGGTCAGGGTCTCACTACTAAATTGGACTCATAGTGATCCACCTATTTACAGTTTCTCAGGAGCTGGTATTAAGGTGCGCACCATCACCACTCAGTGTCAATTTCCACCTCAGCGTGTCCTGGCGGACTAGGCCAGCACATCAGGCCCAAGGATCAAAACTTCAGCCCCTATGCCTGCTTGCATGTGTTTTAATCCACTGAGCTCTTTGGAAGCCAAGTTTCTGAAGCTTCGTATACAAATGTTTATTGACATTACATTATCATGAGTTAACATGTTTATAAGAAAATGCTGGACCAAGTGTTCTGGAGTTACATGGTCTGCTGTGAAAATATTCAACTGGATGCATTTAGTTATAGCTACCTGTTTCTAAACAGCAAATCAGAGTTATTTGACCTGCAGAAGAGAAAACAATAATATAATTAAGATGATATATGTGGATAAAACTTTAGGATGGGAAAATGGTGACTGGACATAAGAAAATGTTCCAGTGGGAGGGCCAGTGCAATTCCATGGCCACGCAAAGAGATGGCCCCACATTTCCCAGAAATCAGGGCAAAGCTGCCTGCATACCTGTGGTTGTCAGACAAAAGCATCCTCCAGAGGCCTAAGGGTTTTTCTAGAATCAGAGGTAGAGTCCACAGGGGCTGAGGGTTCGATCTCGGGCCTGCCATGATGCCCCTACATCACACTGAGATGCAATTGAGACTGGGTGTGGTGGATTACACCTGTAATCCCAGTGCTTGGGAGGCTCAAAACAGAAGGCTCACTATGAGTCCAATCTGTGTAGTGAGACCCTCTAGACCCTGTACTAAACACACTAAAAAAAGAGGCAGATTCCAAACAGCTATTTTTTATGGTAACTCTTTAAAGATCAGAAAACTTCACATGAATCCAGAAGACAGTGAAAGGAACTTTGTAAGGATTAAGGTGATACCAATAAGACTGTGATATTTGGGCTCAGGAGATGACCAGTGGCACAAGTGCCTGCCTGGAAAGCACAAGGTCCTGAGTTCAATCCCCAGACCCTCATGCTGTGCCAGCCCAGGAACTGGGCATGGCGGTGCCCACCTGTAATCCCAGTGTTTCGGAGGCTGAGACAGGAGAATCACTACACGTCCATACTGTGTAGTGAGACTGTGTATCGAGAGAGACAGACAGACAGACAGGAGAGAGAGGGAGGAGAGAAAGAGAGAGAGAGAGAGAGAGGGATCTTTTCCTGATGTCTCCCTTCCCCCTTTTCCTCCCTTATTCTTTTCCTATTTTCTGCCTTCTTTGCCTCCTTTCCCCTTTAAACTCATTCACAGACACCCACAGAAAGTAGCAAACCATAGGAGCTCTTTGTCCAGGAGACTTGGATAGAGGTATGTTTTCACCCGTGCTGGCCATGTGCCTGTGTGCATTTGTCTCTCTGAGTCTGTGCCTCTGCTTTCTTATTGTACAATGAGGTTAAATCACATCTGTCTTAGGAGACCATTGTGATGGTTCCACTAGAAAAGACATGCAAAGAGCTTATAGTAATGCCAAGTAGGTGCTGGGGAGATAGCTCAGTGGTCTAAGCACCTGCCTGGCAAGCACAAGAATATGGGTTCAATCCCCCACATCACATGCCATGACAGCCCCGTGCCAAGTTGGCCACTGAAACCAGGCATGGTGGCACCTGTCTGTAATCCCAGTGCCAAGGAGACTGCGGTAGGAGGATCACTGCAAGTCTGAGTTGCATAGCAAGACCCTGTACCAAATAAATAAAAGACTTTTAATTTTTTTAAAAAAGCAATGCTTAGTAGATAACAGGAAACATGTAAAATTTACTGTAGCTATAACAACAACAATAATTTTTAAATCACCCATTCAACTGGCTGTCAATTTTGAGTAGTTCTTATATGTGAGATATTATACTCGGTCTTGTGTGCTTAGAAATTCATCACATTCCCTAACATGAGAAATTTACATTGAACAGTAGAAAAAGGCATCTAAACACACAATTCTAAGGAGCTCATGTTGTTATAGATAAGTATGAAAGGGGCCCCAGTCCCGGGTTGGTAGAGAGTGGAAAGGAGTCAAGGAAATGTTTGTGGAGAATGTGGTACCTGGCAAGTGGAAGGCAGCAAGCGCCTCTGATGCTCCCCTCTGCCAGGCTTTGCTTCAGGTTGCTGCACACTCTCAGGTAGTCCTCCAATCATACTATGATGTTTTCTCCAATGTTTTCTTAGTATGTGTTTGCAACGGAGAGTGTTCCCATTCTACTTGGAGATTCTTTTCACACATGTGTAGCACCTTGATCATTTCTATTCCTCCCTCCTCCCTCCCCCAGAAACCTCTTCCATCTCTTTTCTTTTCTTTTTTTTTTTTTTTTTTTTTTTTTTTTTTTTTTTTTTTTTTTTTTTTTTTTTTTTTTGCAGGACTGAGATTCCAACTCATGACCTTGCACTTGACAAGCAAGCACTTGTGCCACAGAGCTATCTCCACAGCTCCAACCCCTTCCATCTCTACAGAGTTAACTTGCCATTTTCTTAACATGGCTTTTGCATTTTTATTCATTTTACTAACAGGGAAGCTGTGTCAAGAAGAAGTTGAATAAATCACCTGAAGGTACAGAGCTACAAGGGGATCGAGCTCAGCGCTTGGATGTTAGTCACTGCAACTGTGTCCTCAGAGTCTACTCCAGTAGAACAAAGCAGAGGGCGTATGGGACATATCACACAGGGCCCTCTGATGAGGTGGAAAGAATGCTGGGGCAGAGCGTGAGCCCTCCAAGGCAAGCACTCAGAGATGAGGCGAGAGGAGGAGATTGCCCGGAGGTGCAGGAACAGGAGATCTTCAGGAGTCCTGCAGGCCAGGCTATGGAAAGTGAACTTTATCGCTAGACTTATAAATGAGCACATTGGAGCTTGAAACTAACTACTTAAAGCAACCTTTTGCTTTCTATGTCTCTGAGAAAGTAAGTAGTTAACTTTTAATTTCACTCAGGCAAGTGAGGCCAACTAACACACATTATAGGGCAAGCAGCGACGTTTGCATGCATGCACAGCACCTGAGTCCTAGCAGATACTCAGCGGTGATTGTAGTATTTTCAAACCACATCATGGGCAGGTTCACAAGAGAAAGAGAGGACTCCCGTGTATGCCCCAGGTTACCCTGTTACTAAATGAAGTACAAAATATATGCATCTTATAAATATAAAAATCTCATGAGGCTAAAGTCTACCCTTGAAATTTCCTGAGGAAGTTACTGATATATCATTGTTCAGCAAGTTCAACATTCAAACATTGAAATATATAGCTGCTGCTTCGATTGACAGAAATTTATTTGTCTCTGTCTTCTGGTTCATATGACTCTCCCTCTGTCTCTCTGCATCATCCCTATCGAATGAGTGCTATTGAATTTACACATATTGAATGAACCTACAAGTCCAGTCCTTTTTGTGTAGCCAAGAGTTGTGCATGGGGCTATTACACAAATTTCTTATTAAGAGGAAAAAAAGGGGCCCGGCGGGATGGCTCAGTGGTCTAAAGCGCCTGCTTGGGAGGTGGCTGTGGGACCGCGGTTCGATCCCCGGCACCACATGCTGCGCCAGCCCTGCCATCAGGGCAGGCTGAGCCGGCCATGAAAATAAATAAATAAACAAAAGTTCTGAAACAAGAAAAAAATAATAATAAAATTTAAAAAAAAGAGGAAAAAGAAAATCTCTGAAGAAGACAATCTATCAGTACTGAGCCAAAAACACAGCTCTTCCCATTCATATGTTACCTGTTTAAGTAAGCTAATAAAATATATTTTCTGTGCAATCCCATAATGCCCTGGGACTTATTCATTGTAAGAAAACAATATGCACCCAGAAAGGAACATGGCTGATTAAAACGCGCTGAGATCCTAGCCTCAAGATGCAGAACTGGGATTCCTGCTATGGAATGTGGGGTTTGTGCTCCACCCTTGAGCCAATAGCAAAGCTGCCTCAGGTGAGGAAGAGGCATGGGTGCCAAAACCCTGGGAAGCTTCCCCAAACCTCCTTAGTAGAGTGAGGAGACCGGTGAAGGCCAGAGAGATACGGAAGGAGGGAAGAAAGCAAATGAGACAAAAATACAACAACTCAGCAGGCTAAAATTCACTTCTCAACAAAAGCCTTCTTCAGGGAGAAAGTAGAGGACCTTACATTTAAGAGCCAAACTCAACAAATAGCTCGAAATCACCACTACACTTTTCTGGAATGAAATGGAACCAACGAGAACAACTGAGGCACACCGACTGTGACAAGTGCACATGCGTGAGTCAAATACAGCTGAAACAGGAAATGTTCGACGTACCCTGCCTTTCCAAAGAAATACCCCCAAACAGGTGGACGTTTAGAAAGATGTTAATGTTTCGAAGTCTGTTCTATTTAATATTTTTTATTGTTTAAATTTAACAATGGTTATATTACTTATTTTCATTATCAGATCAGTTTAGATTAATACATATAGGTATATAAGATTGATCAAACAATTAAACATTAACCCTTCTAAATCAACATTACTTTTTCTTTTCCTTTTCCCCTTTCTTTTCTTTGAAAGTTGACATATTGCATATTGTCCTCACAATCGTTCTATAGAGTACAGTGTGTGGGCATGACCCACCTACCTATTGATGTTGTTTAGAAAAAAAAAAAAAAAAAAAAGGAAAAGAATATACTTCTCTTTGGACTAAGAGGAAGCAGATACATACACAGTCAAATGTTCTGCAATTGCAGTGGGCCACCAGTGAAGCTTGTGATGTTGGAGGCTATTGAATCTAAGCCTCCTAAAGCTCATCTCACCAATCTAGTTCTGTGTTTCATGCACTGTACTTAAGCATTTTTTTTTTCTTTTTCTTGCTGGGTGGTCAAGGACAAGTCAAAGCAAGACCTGTATAACAAAACATTCTTTTTTTTTTGTATCTTCCAGGGTCAAATCCCCTCAGGATTAAGTTTGGGAACATAGACAGTACTTTATAGAACTGTTGTTAGTGTCAGCCTTTTGGGATGAGTCACGGCCATTGCTTGTCCATTTTGCTTTCTGTGAAAGCCTGAGAGAATGTTTTTCTCTGGGTGACTCTCCTTAGACGCACTATAGTTCATTCATCCCTTTCCTCTGAGGTCCCATAATCTCCTTGACCAGAAAATTTGGGACACCTCTGAGTTATAGGATATTAGCGCACAGGTTCTCTTATATCCTGGGTCTTTATTGACCTTGAAGGGCTAGGGCCAAAATATTGGCTATCCTTGTAGCCCTTCTTTTGCTCCAATTTTTGGTCTGTTAACTTACATTCTTAACCGTCCAGCAGAAAAGCTTTGTGATATTATTACTCTATAACATAGGTACTTGAGCTTATCATCACTGGCTTTCTGAGTATCAAATATCTTTGACTTAGCTTGGAAATGATATTTTCTGACCATCATTGATATTCTAATAACTTTCCATAAAATGTGATATAAGCAGTTACACAATTTTGACACAGATATTTGGAAATTCAAGGAAATACAAAATTGTAGCCTGTCAAGACTATGGTTAAATATAAACAATAAAAATATTAAATACAAAGTCTGACAGGGCACAGGTTGAGAGCGGAGACAAGGCATTGCCCTTTCAGAAGGTTATTTTGGAAAGAAGCAAAGTGTTGAGACGTCCCTTATGTAGTATTCACAGTGAGGTTGGCTGTTGAAAAGCAGGGCGTCTGGCTTATGCTTCAAGGCTTGTCCGGCCGGCAGAACATACAAATTTGCCTCTAGAGAAAGTAAAGCAATAGTGCTGAGTTCGGAGTAGCCCTCCCTGGGCTGTGATTCCTTTCTGGTTTGGGCTCAGGTTCACCCCGCTGGCCCAGTTGTGCTACTAATAGCAAAGCAGGATTTAAAACCAGGTCTAAATCCTTCAAATGTTTCTTCCACACAATACTGTAAAGCAAACAAATGGTTTCAGAGGAAATAAGACAGCTTATATAAGAAGCTGGGGAAGTAAATATGTCAGGAGAGGAACAAAAAATTAATAAATAAGTGAAACCTCTTATCTCAGAAAAGCTCAAGACTGAAATGTCATACTGGCAAAAGAAAGGCATTTGTCCCTTAGGGGACATGTTGGCTTTCTGATTATTTCAAATACACACGGAGCTTTTCAGGCTTACGATCTTTGTCTTGAGTACCGGTACCCACAGGATAATCCATTCCCGCCATATCAGAGAGTGTTGTTTATTTGTCACTCCCGCCACGTGTGAGTCAGCTGCTGGCCTCTGTGGCTATGTTTTCTGGTTCCATTTCCAGATGAACAATTGTCCCCTTCTTGATGCATGCATTTATCATCGCAGAAATAAAATAGCCAGGGAGCTGCAGAGAACGGGAGCTCCTGCTCAAACCTTCCGCTTGGTCACGGCCTACATTTGGCTTGCTCACGTCAGTGGGGCCACACTGATGGCTTATGAAATGAGCTTGCCCGCAGAAAAGGCCAGGGTGGAGGCTGAGGAAGTATAAGTAGGAAAAGGACCGCACGCATGGTTGTGTGCAAAATATAATCTAGCGCAGTCTACTCACACAATCACAGGGGTCAGCTCACCAAACCCAAAACCCACTCAACCTCTCCCCATAGAATACACCCCAAAAACCTGTCCTGATGACAGACTGGAGTGGATCACTGAATCTCTTGATCTACAATATGCCTGTATGTGGTGGATTCATTTAATGCTGTTCATATATCTAGAGTGCATGTACCAGGAAGGGAGAATAACGGCAAATAATTCTGTTTTCAAATAAAATCACTGGACAGACCTTGGTTTCTGTTCATGAGCTTCACATCAGGCAACAAATACAACCACCTCCATTTTCCCCTCACAAGCACAGCTGCGGCTATCTTCCCCACACAAACATAAACACAGCTATCTTGCCAAATATCGTAAAGCGAATTAAGTTCATGGATCAGCATACCACTGTATTGCATCCAGGCTCTCTGTAATTTTGAAAATTCAGCTTTTTGAAAACTTCTGCTTCTATTTTTTTTTTAATCTCCAGCCATGTTGATATGTTGCTAGGCATACTCTCAATTCTGTTCCAATTCTGTCTCTAGAGAGAGGGTTAATCGTGTCTCTGCAGGACCTTCCTTTCGTCCTTTTTTCCCTGAGTCATTTTATGCCTTGAAAGGCCTTTTCCTCTTTACCCCTTAACTCATTAGCAGATTTGGACAGAAATATGACAGCCACACTCTTGTTTCAGTTTTTGCCCCTGGGAAGGCTTCTAATTTGCCTTTGTTGTTCAAGTCATTTTTCAATTTTACCTTTTACTGGTTAGAAGAAATGTGCAAAAGTTGCATCTTTCAGCTCTGAAAAAAAAAAATACCTTTTTCTTCTTCCTTTCACCCCTGTTGCAAGTAGATAATCATTTTTACGGACTCATTTCTTTTTTACTGTCTTGACAAATGCAGTTAATTGTAACCAAGGAGTATTCGTGGGCTCCTGTTTTGTTGCACCCTTCCAAGAGTTGCAAGGTCACTGAGCAGGTGATTTGCCTGCCCAGTTATGACAAAAGACAGCTTCACCAAGTGTTTCGCCTTTCCATGGTACAGGCATTCATTTTTCTAACCTTCAACCATATTTCCTGTACTCAGTGTCACATTTGGATTTTGGTCGTTATTGTGAATGTCATCCCAGTGGCGTTTGAATTCTGGTGCTAATTTATTTACTCATCAGCTTTGCTATAGAAAGAAACAACTCCAGTATGCTAGTGGCCTGACACTGTGAAATATTCATTTTTCATTAGTTTTTATCTCAATGGCTATGGGTCGATGGCTACAGGTCTGCTGGTGAGGCTTTTTATCTGAGGACCCGGGATAGAAGTGTAGGCACTGCAGGGCCGTGCCACCTTCCAGGCAAGGGAGAAAGAGCGAGATTGCTCCCAAGTGGAAACGCCTCTGAGCGCCTCGGCCCCTCCCCGGCACGGGTCACCATTGCTCCCGTACGTTGTCTAGAACATAAAACAAGGCGCGCTCAACTTGAAAGTGGAAATGTATACTGCTCAAGTGGAGGCAAAGGTCACACCCTCCTGGGCGAAGGGCCGCAGAGGGGACAACTGTGTGTTTTGTTGGTGTCACTGCTATCTGTGGGCACAGGGTTTGCCTTGTCTCAAAATTCCTACATCCGAGCTCTCACTCCTCGACTGATGGAAGCTGAAAATGGACTGTATGGGAGGTGACTAGGGTTAGATAAGGTCAGGAAGACAGTGCAGGTCTGGTTAGCAGAAGACAGAGAGAACAGAGTGCATAGTATAGCATAGTCTGTCTGTCTGTCTGTCTGTCTCTTGTCTCTCTCACACTGTCTCTCTCTGTCTCTGTCTCTCTTTCTCTGTCTCCATCTGTCTTTCTTTGTCTCTCTCTCTTCTTCTCTCCTCTCCTCTCCTCTCTGCTCTCCTCTGCTCTCTTGTTCTCTCTCTCTCTCTCTCTCTCTCTCTCTCTCTCTCTCTCTCTCTCTCTCTCCCTCCTCCCCTTATGCAAGCCAAAATGAGGACCCTCAGCAGAAATTGAATCGTCCAGCACCTGGATCTTGGATTTTCTGGTAGTCAGAACAATAAATGATTGTGGCTTGAGCAGACAGCTGATGGTATTATGTTAAAGCAACTCCAGTAAACTAATACACCAGATAATGTGCTGGTCTCAAGCTTGAATCTCCTATTAACATATAACTCAGTACAATGCATATGATAAGTTCTTCACAGGTATTTATGGAATTGTGTATTTATTGAATCTGGATCCTTGTGTCACAGAAGGTTTTGAAGAGGAATAACCATTTGGGCATAGCTTATTTTATATTTAGCTTTGTGAATATGATTATATGCCACATCTATTTTCAGTTTTCACTTTTTAGGTAATTCCACAGTAGTGGCTTGTGATGGATTTTGCTTGGTTGATTGTTCTAGCCATGGTCCCTCGCTGCCTTCAGCCTGCGGCCAGTGGCCTCCTTCCTGACTCTTCTCTTGCCTCTGTGAACTTTGGTTAATGAGAGATGCTGGAAAACAACGCACAAGAAATGTTTCAAAAGTGCACATTTTAAGCCCGGCCTGGTGGCGCACGCCTGTAATCACAGCGCTCAGGAGGCTGAGGCAGGAGGACTGGTATGAGTTCAAGACTGGGCTGGGCTACAAAAGTGAGCTCAAGGCTAGCCTGAACTGCACGGTGAGACAAGCTCTCAAAAAAAAAAAAAAAAAAAAAGTACACACTTTGTCAGCCTCTCTGGATGCCAGGGAAACTACTTGCACCACATGAAGTCCACCACCCGTGCTTCTGGAGGAGGTGAGATCATGTGGGACAGAAGCCTGGCCCCTCCTGCTGTCACTAATGAGAAGACCCTGACCGACCTATGAGTGTGACCATCCTCACACTCCCCAGGGCTGGCCTGGCTGGTCTAGACCAGATGACTCCCACAAGCACCCGAGAAAATGACTAAAATCCTAAATAGGTGTTGTTTCAATCCTTGACATTCCGGTATAACTTATCGTTATACAGGAAGATCTTACTAATACAATAGATCTTTTTCACGTCTTGCTTTCCTGCTCCTGATAGTTTGCATTGGTTTCCCAGACAGATGCCAAGTTTCACACCAAGTACCAAAGAGCTGATGTTTCTGATACAATTCCGATGATGATAGCATCATCAGAGAGAAAAAAACAAAACAAAACAGAATTTGCTTACTTCATTCAGTTACTTTTTTCAAATATTGTACTTTCAAAGAGTCCATCCAAATAAACAAAGCCAACAAACTTAACCCGGATCATTTACATTTTCCACTTTTTATTCAAATTTCTTTTTCTTGCATGTAAATTTCAAAGGTATGTATTTTTATGGTGTTTGATAGTTAATCTTGTGTACCACAACTTGAGTAAAATATGGTGCCCAAAGTCTTTATTAAACTGTAGTCTGCACATTGTTGGGAAAGTATTAGTTAGATGTAATATTTAAAATTATTTGACTTTAAAGCAAAATGTCTTCCCTACTGGGGATTGAATTCACTTTCCCAATCAAGTGAAGGCCTTATAAGCCAACCTGGGCTGTATTTCCTAGAGAAGAAGTTCAGCCTCAACCCTATAACATAAAAATCTCAGTTGGGTTTTCAGTCTGCGGGTCTGCTCCAGAGATTTCAAGACTTCAGACCTATCAGCTTGAACCACTGCATGAGCTATTTCTTTCTCTCTCTCTCTCTTTCTTTCTTTCTTTCTTTCTTTCTTTCTTATTTTTTTTTTTTTTGTCTCACTACTGAGTTATAGTAATCTTCCTGTTTGTACCTCCCAAGTGCTGGGATTACAGACACGCGCCACCATGCCCAGACTCCATCGCCGGCTCAGCACGCTCTAGAGTGAGCCAGTGCAGCAGGAGGGGCCAGGACCTGAACCCTGGCTCCTATGCTTCCTCTAAGCAAGTGCTAAATCCGCTGAGCTATACCGTCAGCTCTGAGCTATTTCATATATATATATATATATATATATATATATATATATATATATACATATATATATATATCCATGTATTCATTTTTCTAAAGAACTGTGATACATGGTATATGTTTATGTATTTAGAGTATATAATATATGTGTACTATATATATATATATATATGTATATATATTTAGACATTCTAACATATATATAACTATATATATATAATTCCATTTCCCACATGATTATAAACTATGATGGGTGTTATCCTACACCCTATTAAAATGACAGGCGCCTCATAGATACTCAATAATATTTTCAAACAAATGAGTCAGTTTGTGAAAAACTCATATCAATACAATTCTACAGTGCGCTTGCTCTCAATTCTTTTTATACATCCACAAATTTATCATCATGCAATGAGCATGAAGCTGATTTATTGTTCTTTCACTATGAGAAATAAAGGAGAAATACGAAGGCATCTCTGAAACTACAGGGAGAGTCACAAAGAAAATAGAATCCTTGTGAAATTGCAAACAACAAAACAAGGCACCTTGCCCAAAGGAGACATACCATACCTACACTGAACTGTTAATTACTAAGAGACTCAACATTTGTCGCGTTGAGGACCGCTTTATTTTCTTAATGGGCATCACTTTTCAATAAAACATTGCACCATGTACTGGCACGTGAGAATCATCCAACATGACAAACCAACTTACAGGTTGATGAAATGCCATAGCAAGTAAGAGGTTCTGCAGAGAAAAACAGAGTAGAGGGTGTGTGTGTGTGTGTGTGTGCGTGTGTGTGTGTGTGTGTGTGTGTGTGCGTGTGTGTGTATGTGTGTGTGTGTGTGATTAGGATGCAAGATATTGCAATCCACGAAGGAATCACAGTGCTGGGAATTTTGTTAAATAATGTTTATAAAACTGCATGAGTAATATATTTCAGTAATTTTCCCAAATGCAGAAGCCCAGGAGTCTGGGAGTTTTCCTTAATAAATTGCCAATCCATCACTCTATGTAAGAATGTATTTGTTTATTCACAGGTGTGTTTTGCAAATTATCTCTTCAGATAGGCATACATAAGATTTAGAGCTTCCTCCTTTCAGGAGGATAAAAATGTTGAATAAATGAGATTTGAGAAATAGATGAAACCAAGGAAGTCAGGCCAACAGAAACCTAGAGAACCTTAATGGACTAATATGTCAGTATTACAAAAGTAACTATGTACAAGTACACAGAACTTTTCATATAACTTTCATATGATTAAAATATTCTGAAGCTGATTCAGAGTTGCCCCTCAGCATAACATGGGTCCCTGGCCGAGTCACTGAATTGGAATCAGTAAGGCCCATATATTGGGTGAATGTATCAACATTTTTGGCAGTCATTTTTACTGTCTAATATCTTTATCAACATGAGTTCTGCCAGCACTAACTCATGATACAGGGTCTTCCTAAGAAATTCCACCAATCCAATAATTCAAGTACTGACTTTTTCAAGTCTGTGTGTCCTGCCTAGGCTCTTCTAACTTCCTGTTGTTGACCTGGCATACATACCTGGGGATGGAACATCACAAGGATCTGGAATTTTTCTCTCCAAGAGAGATGTTTCTTCTGCATCTCATTCCACAATGCTGATTCCTGTTCTCATAGATGACCTCACCAACCAAGGCACTGTCACTGGTACCTTGTGCTCCCTCTACCTGCTGCCACCAACAAGAGCAAATTCTACTGATTCTACCCTCAAAACAAGATTCAAATCTTCCAGTCGTCCCAATCTCCAAGGGCACTGTCTTCTCCCAAGTCACTATCACTTCTTAGAGGTCCCATGAGCTTCCTAAACATTACCTGAGACCCACTCTATCCTGCTCCATCTCATTTATTTTAAGTTGCTGAAAGGACTTTTTTTTTTTGAAAAATCCAAAATAAGGGTCAACCATCACCCTTAGGAATTCAGCATTGGTTCATAAACATGGGTATTTTACCTACAACCAGAATGACCTACAAGCCCAAGACATCTCCTCTCTGTCAGCCTTCAATCAGTGCCACCCTCCCAGTCACACCAGCAAGTTTTTTTTTCAGTGTCCTGACCATGCTGTGTTCTGAGCCATAGGGCATCTGCACATTCTCTTCCATATGCTGGAGATGTCCTTGTCTCTACCATGCAGTGGGTGAATCCCTAGTTAATGGCCAGGCTGAACCTAAATGCTACTTCCTCAAAGAAAGCTTAAATTCTTCAATACAATGAAGGAACTTTAGAATAATCTCTCAAAGTTTCTATACATTTCCTATAGCATGAAATTGGTAATTTCATGGCTCATGTTTTTTTTTTTTTTAATTACGACTACTTGATCTTAAGCTCAAGAAAGCCGAAAACAATTCTCATTTTTAATTATAGTTCCATCAAACTACTGTACAAGGTCCTTGAGATACAGTGGTAAGTAAGTCAGATCCATCCTTTACCCTCTTGGATGTTAGCTGACACGCATATGGTTAAACTGACTATGGAAAAATTGCCCAAAACTTAATTCGTAATCATCCTTAACATGAAAAGATGGCCCCTGTGTGCCTAACTTCTCTCTTAAAAAGAACAAGTCATACGACATATAGAAAAGGGTGTAGAAACTTCTCCTTCAGGTCAAGCTATCTTCTGTTCGTTCACACTTTGCTTGTGCAAGCAAGTCCAAAAGGGCCAGGTCATTGACTTTGATCTCAAATTTCTTTTGTTCATTTGTGTCAGAACCCTAATGTGATTGGAGCTTTGCTTTCTGTGCTTAATGGACATAAAGGTTCTGATAAATCCAATATAAGCAGTCAATAATACAGAGAAGCCTAAATATAATTGGCTAACTTAGGGCACTGGGAAATAAAACCTTGCTTTCTAACTCTTGAATAATACACACCAGGCAAGTCTGAACATCAATTTTTCACTGACGATAGGAATTTAGGTGTTCAGATTTCAATATTGTTAATGGGATTTTTAACCCAGCTCCCCACACATGTTCTAAAAATATCTTATGATCTATACTGAATGTTCTACTTCCCTCTAATTTCTTCTTGATTCTTTCTGAAGGTAAGCATATGCCGGAAACCTTCTAACCTGTGTCAATTAAAATTAATTTAAGTTTGTAAGGCAGCATCCAGTGTACATTACACAAAGTAAACAAGCTAATAACATGAGCACTATAAACATCATACTCAAATTATAGAGAAAAATAAATAGTCTGTCAATTAGTGTCTGTGTCAGACAACTTGCAATGACTTTTTGCTGTCAAGCACGTTATCAAAGTATAAAATCTTTTGGTTAGATTTCACTAATAATTAACAGGACCCTTGACGAATATTCATACAACTCTTTATAAATTAGTAATCCAAACTGACAACCTGATTGCAAAAGCTTCAATAGTTCACTAGTCACTAGAAGATTACAGTATTATACTACAGAATCACATTTGAACAATGCAAATAAACCTGAGAATACATGTGATGAGTGTTGGTTTCACGTGACAGGTGGAGAAGATTCTCCTGAAAAATGCCATTAAGGTGTGAAGATGATAAGACCAAGAAAATATGTCATTCATCAAGTGTAATCCGCCAGAGTGGGACTTCTTTCCATTGGTTTCAGATGAATGCTCACAAAGAAATTCCACAGAGTTTACCACTCCATACTAAATTACCAAATAACTAATGAAATGAAGGAAAAATAAAGTCAGCAGAAACAACTTTTCTACTGGTATATTATGAATAATCTACACAACATGGGCAGCAAATGAAGACTTTTGTAAATGAAGAACAAATGTGCTTTTTATGTGCTAGATGTGGAATAGGAAGTTAGGAATTCATGCATTTCAGCAGAGACCAGAAACAAATTAACTGATTTCAGTCAATTGTTTTCAAACAGAATCTTACATCTCTCCCTATGTCTATGTGTGTATGTCTAGATCTATGTCCAACTATGTCATTGATATTTACTTACGTGGAAGCGTAGACATAGCCAAGAATTATGCACCAGGTACTGATGACAGCATCAATGATGATGAAAATAAACAAAGTTGGCAGAAAATGCTATATAATTATAAGGGATATGAACAGGGAAGCTCCACTTTTGCACTACAAATGCAGAAGCTGGGGCTAAGAAACTCTGCAAAAATCCAAGACTTGTTATCTGAGTCTTTTTGTGCATGGTGCCAGGAATGGAACTCAAGATCTTGCTGAGTCTTGACTTTAAAAAAAAAATATAATTTCTGGCTCCAAAATATGAAATCAGAACTTACAAATTATTAATTAGATGTCTATCAACATAATGTTAAGTCAGTATCTATCATTGTATAGCTCAGCATATACAAACGTTTCATTCCACTGGGAAACAATTTGTAAGTAAGATATCCCCAGTTCACAAAAACCTCTTGGTGTGTAGTGGAGAAAAGATGGCAGATTATAAATTAAATGAGTCATGTGTGCTTAAATAACTTCAAAGCCAATTGTAAGCATGATCACAAGTACGCCTTAGCCAAATTATTTAATGGAATATTTGGGTCTTCTCTTGTATATGTGAAGAGATACATGTGGTATGATCTCCCAAGAAAGAGAGTTAAATGCCTACGAAAACATGAAATTCCTGAGTGTAAAATGTTAGGATGTATACAAAGAGTGCTTTGGAAATGTGAAAAATAATAAGTAGTTTATAAGACAAAGGCGGAGAAAATATACAAGTGGGCAACAACACATTTGCAAAGGGGCCATTGGTGAAATATTTTCTCCAGACAGGAGTCTCTGTTCCTTCAGCCAGCTTTGCAAGCTGGGAAGTAGTAAGTGGACCTGAAGAAAGAGGAAGACCAAGAAAAGAGCCACACAGGCAAAAAGAAACTGCCAAAGAGCTCTACACAGGACAGTGCAGCAATCCATGCGCTTTCTCCCAAGACACTCAGGTGGTGGGTGGCAGCAAGAGCAGGAAGTTCAAGTGAGCTGTGGCCATGAGAGGGTCTGTTTGGAGGTCAACACAGCGTAAGCCAGATAAAAGATGAAAGGAAGATCTCTGGCTGGCAGTGTCCAATCGTGGGACATTTCAGGGTGTGAATGGTACTCTTAAAGCTGAAAACAGTTTTATTTTCTCTGCTATTATGGTGTGAGCTCACACTGCCGCTTTACAGAGGCACTGAGAGCAATCTGAGAGAGAGAGAGAGAGAGAGAGAGAGAGAGAGAGAGAGAAAGAGATAAAATAGGTAACATTGAGTGAGTGAGATCATGTTCTCTGAGATGCAAATGACCTTCAAAAGGCTACAGTGGATAAAGCCAAGTAACAATGACTAGTAATGTATATTTTAAGGTCCAGGCAAACACACTCGCTGCCATGAAGGGGAGAGATGAGCGACTACCAGATGGAACTGGAACAGGATACTGGCTCCTCGACTCTGCTTTGCCTGTTCTTATGCTTGGCCTTACCTCCTTGCACCTTTTCCTCCCCAGGCGGCAGTGCTCTCATCCTCACCCCAACCGCTGTTCTCCACCCAGCCCACTCTCCTGTCCCACACTCCTGCCTTCAGGAGCCTGTGTGGGAGCAGGCTGCCCCAGGCTGCCTTGCCCACCCCTTGGGATCCTCTGCTCACTTCGCTCCGATCTCACTTTCACTTCCTGTTGTGTTAAATTCTCCATCGAATTTTAAGCCGATTTTATTTCTTTCTTTCAATTCTTAAGGTCTAGTCTTTTGAAGCTGTGTTATAAATTGTCTCAATTCTATTGTTTATAACCTAATAATATCTTAACATATTTAATAAGATCATGACAATTGAAGCTATTCATTACTTCCTGCCCTGAGAGACGATGATAATAAAGAAAAACAAATGTGACTTATGTATCATAAGGTATCCAAGAGCCTATTTATTCTAAGAGAAATGATAAAGAAAGATCTCATTATATTGTCTTTTAAATATACAGTGACTGAGCCAGAGAAAGATTAACCGGCCTTGAGTACTCGTTATTTGGTTTCCCAGCCAAGGTTAAGTTCATGCTTCAAATCCATTTCCACATTCTCCCCATAACCTTTTATTCCCCCCAGAAATCTCTCACACCTGTAGAAATCTTCCACATTTCTTATGATGGTGTTTCTCATATAAGTTGGTGTTTGTCTCTGGGCCGGAGATATTTTAATTTAGATTTTACCTAAATTGGATGTCCTGAAGATCTTTGTTCTAACAATGACCATCACCGTAGAAGGGCAAGGAAAGGAGGAATTAATGTCTTCCTTTCACCCTTCTCTCTGTCTCCAATCCCCGCCCATTTTCATTTCTAAGCTTTCCCTTTATTGAATCCTGTGTTGATAACACTGAAAATAAAAAAAATTGACAGAGAGAAAATCAGCTTATTATTAATAATAATAACTATTACTATTATTATCATTATTATTATTATTTGCAATCCTGGAGGTTGAACTCAGGACTCTATGCTTTCCAAGCAGGCACTTATGTTACTGAGCTACCTCCCCAGCCCCAAAATGTGAACATAAGCCATATAGGAAGCTCTCTTCCTAACTATGGAGTCACCACAGTCTTCTTCCAGAACAGTGGTTCTCAACCTTTCTAATGCCGTGATCCCGCAATACAGTTCCTCATGTTGTGGTAACCCCAAACCAAAAAATAATTTTGGTGGCTACTTCAAAACTGTAATCTTGCTACAGTTATGATTCAGAATGTAAATATCTGATATACATTATGTATTCTCATTGCTACGAATCAAATATAATTTAAAAATAGTGATTAATCACAAAAACAATAATTATATGTTGAGAAATATTTATTACTAATTCCAATAAATAACATTTCACCATGGCATAGCATGGGTTTAAATATATATTTTCCGATGGCTTTAGGAGACCCCTGTGTTTCGGTTGTTCCACCCCTGCCGGGATCGTGACCCACAGGTTGAGAACTGCTGTTCCAGTGTATTTCGTGGGCTAAGGATTTAAGATAATAGGATGTTTGAGGACATTTATCACAGAGTAGGTACTTGGTAAAGTTTAATTTTTCCCTTGCTTCATTGCATTCTAACTAAAGATTTCAGCTCAATTGTTTTAGTTCAATATCAAGTTGTATAATATTTCAATTGCGTATACATCACACATAAACCACCATCACGTTAATAGTTTTCACCTTACCTATTCCCCCTCTGTAATTATATTAATTCAAATGATCCTGATGGGAACATCCATTCCTCAAAACCTTCAGCACGCTAAACTCCTCCATATAATCAGAATCTATGGTCTTTGTTTGGCTGTCTATGTTGAATTATCAGAGGAAAAAAAATAAAAATGGAGACTTTCCTTTGTGTGGCTATATTTGAATTTTAAAAGCAGGTCACTTACTAATCCTCCTTTCAGCTGCTTCTTTTGTTCTTCCCTGAGATGCCTATTGACTGACTGTTTCAAGAGCTTCATTGTTTAAAGTCAATGAGTAAATGGAGCTCCCTTTGGTAAACAAAGTTTGTTGACCTAGTGCTTTGTACATCTTTTTTGGAAAGTGATGGGGATGATTATGACCATTGGCGAAACCTGTAGTGGTCCGGGCTCCTAGCAGCATATATTTTAATAGTAGAGCATAACCTTCTCTCTGTTGGCACTGTAGCCTTGCAAAGATGCTGGCAATGGTGCAAAGAGAGCAGAAGTCAAATAAAAATGTTAATAACATGTACCTATAAATCCTCACGCTCATTAATCCTTCTAAACTGAATGACACTGAAAGAGCAAAGGTAGCCCTCTGGCGTCATTTCTGCCCTCTGCAATGCAGCAGCTTTCTTGGCTCTCCATGGCCAGGTAGAAGGCACATCCTCATGGCTTCCCTGCTGCCTCATCCAGAGCTCTGCTCCGACATCCAGCATATTCAGACCTTTTCCCTAGAAACCAATATGAGCCTAGCACAAGAAGGAGAGACACAGGACTCTGTGGTCTCTTGCCTCTGCATATGTTACCCACAGAAAGTCACGGAAGCTTTCTGGACACCGTGCATCTGGTCTATAAAGTAGAAATTATGACATTTTGGCTTCTTAAAGTTAAATAATCCCTGAGCTCTCTTTCTGTTTTGAGCCTCATTTTCAACTGAAGCTCCCAAATGAAACCCAATAAAAAAAAGGGACAACTGAAATGAATAGATTTTTTTAAGAGAAAAAAGGACAAATGGCCAATAAGTATTTTGGAAAATGTTTAGCACCTTTAGTCATTAGAGAAATGAGAAAAAATATTCAGATTCCACTTTGGTCCATATAGAATAACTATTATGGTGAATTTGAAAGAAAAAAAAAAGTGCTGAAAACATTGGAGAGAAACAGATACAAATATGTTGTTCCCAGGAATATGAACCAGCGCAAGCACCGTGAAAATCAGGCTGGGGAATCTGTGGAGATTCACCAAAATATTACAAATTTGATCTAGCTATATCTTTTCTGGATATCTTCCCATGAGGGTTAAAGTTATCTTAGTACTCATACCTGTCTTGATAGAAGCATAATTCACAATAGGTATATCATGAAAGCAGCTTATAAGTCCAGCAAAAAGATGAGTAAATAAAACGTGGTATATAGTACATACATAATGGAGTACTACTTGGTCACTAACAAAGATAAATTTGAGCCATTTGTAGGAAAGTGAATATACCTTGAAGCTATAACGCTAAGCAAACAAAATCAGGCACAGAAAATCAAACATGTCATGCTTTGTCTTCTATGAGGAACCTAAAATAACAATGCTTGAATATCAAAATAAATTACAGAGGAGAAGAAACAGGAAGTAGATTATATGAAGATGGATTTGGGATTTAGCGGTGGTGGAAGATGGGAAAGTCGGTAAGGAAAGTGTAAGTAAAAAAGATTCAAATATGGTACAAATTTGTATCAATCCTCCACAACAAATTTAAGTATTAGCTACTGAAATACACATGAAGAAAACACAAAGTTGAAAAAATTACATGAAGTGGACTCTTAAGTTTTAACTAATAACACTTCAAGCTTTAAACATAGAAGTACATAATTAATCTGTTATGGCTGTACATTATCAGTTTCTATGTTTCCTATATTTTAAGATTATTTTGAGAACAATCTCAAAAACTGCCAAGGTATTACAAAGGCTTATAAATTGATGATTGAATTATAAGTATATGGTTTTATTACTATAGAAAATCAAAACTAGCTATTCCTGTAGCCTCAAGGTAGAGGGAAAGTTGTCTGTTCAGGAATAAATCCTTGGAACAGCTGCATGTTGGAAGATGGTAAGAGGAAACTGGGAAACCAAGGAAGAAAATGAGATTGTTAGAACTGAACAGAATTCTTACAGCTAGAGTATAACTGAGCAAAAATGTCACCGTGACTGAGAGTCAAGCATGGAAGGGAAAGAAAGGAGGAGGAGGGCCCAGCAGCACGGTGGGTATCAGAAGCTGTATTGAATTTTTGTTCTTTTTTTTTTTTTTTTTTTTTTTTTTTTTCAGTACCAGGGATTGAACTCAGGACCTTGCACTTGCCAGGCAAGCACTTATTCTACTGAGCTATCTCTCAGCTTTCAATTTCCATTTTTCACATTGGCTTGAGCATAAAGCTTCCCACCTACTCAAAATCTTAATGTGAGTGAAGCATTGTGGTAGAACTTGTGAAAAATATCTGAGTTTTATGTCTCAATTCAGTTAATGATAGCTGAAAGAGAAAATGTCCAGAAATGAGAAACTCGGTGGGTCTCAACCTTTCTAATGCTGTGACCCCACAATACAGTTCCTCATATTGTGGTGACCCCAAACCAAAAATTAATTTTGGTGACTACTTCAAAACTGTAATTTTCCTAAAGTTATGATTTCCAATGTCTTTAGGCGACCCCTGCATTTTGGTCGTTTGAACCCCGCCGGGCTCATGACCCACAGTTTCAGAACCGCTGCAAAGTAAGATTTAAATGCAACAAGAAAACATGACATACATGCACTATGAAAATCTCAGGCAAGGCTTTAATTCAGGATTGAGTTCTGAAGTTAACTATTCTGGATATGGAGGGGAGGAAGACCAACTCCAACTTGATATATGAATGATACATGATTAAGGTAAGGATTCTGGTGGTCATGATTAGCGCTGCTGCTGGTAGCAGGGTTTGGATTTCCAGAGAAAGATATCAATAAGGAGCAAGAAGGATCGATGAGCGTTAACTGAAAAAAGAGAATGTTAGTGAAAGAGATTGATAACCAATGTAGTTAGTAAAGACAAGTGATGTAGTCCCCTACAAGACAGAAAATAAGTAGGGACAAAAAGTGAGGAACATTCTAGAAAACAAGTGGGAAACCTTGGTTACAACGCTGTGAGATTAAACCACACATTAACATGCACAACTAGTCCTCATGAAATTAGCATTCCTTTTTGAATCATAATTATTGTAACATTAAAGGAAATAATTGGAATGAATTAGTAGTCTTCTCCAATAAATGTCTTAGCCACTATTTCAACTAATAGAACAGATGCATTTCCAGAATTCATTTATAATGGTAAGATGAAACGCTACATAAAACGAAGGTGATGAATGTGTTTGAGGAGAAAAAAGAAACTAGACTTAAAGTTCCAGGATTTAAATTCAAACCCCATCTTAGTCATTAAAAATTATTCATTGAATTTCCATGTGCCTGACTTTGTGTTATACACAAGAGTATAAAAATGACTAACATGGCCCTTGCCCTGCAGAAACATGGTATCCTGGAGGAAATAGAAAATTTTATTACAATATATAAAGGTGATCTTAGACATCTGGACTTGTAAATAGAGCAGTATGGCCGTAAAGGGCACTACGTCACAGGCTGCATAACCTGTGCTCAAATTCCAGGCCCAGTATTCAACTTCCATGTGACCCTCTACGATTTATGAATATCCTTGGGCCTTAGTTTCCCTAGCACTATGACTTATCTTTTAAATATTTTCCAAAGTTTGGAAGATGCTTGGGTAGAAGGGATCCTCTACTCTTCAGTGGAGCTACGTTGAGGAGTTGAGAAGCCAGATGTGCTGTGAAGAGCTAGGGCCTGGTTGGAGGTGGCTCACTGAGGGTGTGACTGGCGAGGATTTACTCCTGTGCTCAGGCCCTTCCTTCTCTCCCTGCTCCTAACATGTGCACTGAGCAGCTGCCCTCCACCTTGCCTCTGTCCCGTGTTTCTCCTCCCTGCAGCCAGCCAACCGTGGACTATAGCCATAAGGCCAAAGAAACCTCCTCTCTTTCAAGTTGCTGGTATTTAGCATTACACGACAGTAACTGGAAAGAGATGAACATATAAAGTCAGAAAATGAAAATCTTAGAGTAAATTCCTGACACTATTGCAAGGATTAAACGAATTCAAAGTTGCAAATATGTTAAAACAATTCCCTGATATGTACAAAGAGGATCGTGCTGCTTCTTTCTTCTCGCTATCACCTTCTCTCTCCCTCTCCATCCTCCTCCTATGCTTCCTCTTCATCCTGCTCTTTTTCTTTTCCTTCTTCTTCCACTTCTTCACAAGTACAAAGTAGGAAGACCCCACCTTAATGAGAAAATATAAATTATATTTGATGTAGATATTACAGAATGAATATGAGTTTTTCAGGTGGATAGATGCAAAAATAAACATCATGCACAGTAGACAATATTTCAATAAGTGGAAACTGGAGAAAAGCCAGGCTGCACTGTAAGGCGCATTTCTAGAAAGATGACATGGTAAAAGGCATGGGTTGGCCATACAGAATTGGTCTAAGTAAAGTAGGTATATAATTTTACCAGTAATTTTTTTTTATTAGGATAACAATGGTAATGATCTCCTAGAAAATTTAAAAGCTCTAACACACAAAAAAATCACAGGGACTTTCCTTAACTCAATCACTTGTTGGTCTTGGGTTAGGTACACTTGTGTTCTTTATCCTCTTCATTCTACCTGCTCTTCTCTCATTTGGGGCCCTTCCATTTTTTCAGTAGAGATAAAAGTATGTGATGGCATTTAGACTTTCAACTCCATAGTGGCATGCTATTTCTGCTAAAGTTGCATCAGTTGGAGTGAATTTTATAGTCAACCCTGATATCAGTGGGAGGGAAAATATTATTCACTTATAAAGTAGGAACAGCACAAACTAGAGGGCAAAACGCTGAATTTCAAAGTATAGGGAGATATTAATCTCATGGCAGGGTTGGACAATAAATATTCTAAGAAGAAGCTATCATACTGGCTATGATAGCTTACAAAAGTGTAACATATTCCCTTTAATAGTGGCTTAGGTATAAATTACTATTTGTTATGTCCAAGAACCTCAAGTTCCGGGGTAAATTGGGGTATAAAAATTGATTAAAGAATGCCAGGCATGATGACGCATGCCTGTAATCCCAGCAATTGGGAGGTTGAGGCAGGAGGATAGATGTGAGTTTGATACCAGCCTGGACTACAAAAGTTAGCTCAAGGCTAGCCTGAACTGCATAGCGAGACTCTGTCTGAAAAAGCCGAAAAAAAAAAAAAAAAAAAGAAAGAAAAAAAGAATGTAAGTGTACCCTGAATCTTTGTACAGGCCTGAGATTGGGACAGATTGAAGAGATATTTCTGAGATTGCAATAGCAGAAACTATTAGCCGCCTAATATTAAATGGGACAAAAAAAAAGAATAAAATCATGAAGGGAAAATTATAAAAGACAAAAGGTCATTTCTCCAATATTCAGTCATTAGGACTGAAAGCACACATGTGGAAATTAGAAAAATACTTTATACATCGGAATCATGCAAGATATTAAAAGAAGGAAATTTCAGTTAAGATGGTAATCATATCCAAGAGGTTTGCTTCAAGATGTTATTTGTGTGTGGTGCTTGTAGAAGTGCTAAAGAAACACACAAAGAGCATATGTTAAATCAAAATATACTTTATTTTAGAAAGTCACTTTAAGTATGTGGTAATATAATTAAGCTTCATTAATATGCTGTTTATTCAACAGATTAAAAATGCAGAAGAATCGTGTCCCATTCATCTTAATTAGACAATATGCTTGTCACAATCATGTGCTTTATATTTTCATTTTTCATGAACATTTGAGTATATCCATTGATTTATTAGTGCAAACATTTTCTTTGGTTTCTATTTCTATGATGTCAAAGCCAAAGCCCTCTCAAAGCATTACCTAGCATTTCTCACCTGACCTAGTGCCAACACCTAGCTGTTCCTTCTGCTCTGGGACTAAAAAGCTATTTTAAAATGACTGGGATGAGTCGTGTTTCCCTCAAGAAATACAGCAGAAAATATCAGAATATTCTGATCCTCAAGGATTGCACAAGGATGGAAGCGTGGTGATGGCAACAAACATAGAATATTAAATGCTAGCGCTATAAGAGGCCTTTAATATTATTTGCCTCTGTTTTTTCTTTTTTTTCTCCTTTTTAAACTCACTCCAATCCCAAACTGCACAAATAACTTATAGTATTTTTTCATGGTATGGTTTGAATGGCCCCCATATTGCTTGCATTAGAAATTTGATCCTCAAAGCAATAACATTGCTTGGTGCAGCCCAGTGGGAGGCAGTTAGCTCAGGAGCACATGAGAATCCTTAGGGAGAAAGAAAGGAGAGACTGCAGGCCATAAAATGGACCCCTTGAGGGTCCAAATTCAGTCTTTGATCCACTCTCTTTTACTCATCTTACGCCATTGGCTGTGATAGGATGGAACAAGCAGGTCGCTCACTCGTGGGTTCCTCAGCCTCTACAGTCACAATTCAATAAACTGTCAAGTCCTCTGTTATAACTGAAGAAAACAGACTGAGACACGCTGTAAACTGGTTTATGTTCTTCCTTTTCATATGCTAAGACAATGTTTCTACTACTCTTTTTTTTTTTTTTTTTTTGGCGGGACCAGGGTTTGAACTCATGACCTTGTACTTGCCAGGCACGCACTTGTGCCACGGAGCTATCTCCCCAGCCCCCTCTACTACTCTTGCAAGAGGAAAATAGCTAAATTTGTGATGAGTTTCAGGTGAAAACCTCAGTGAGTGCAACCACAGGGAAACATTATTGCTAAAGTCTAGCTGGATGCTTTGTGCTCCTCAGGAGGCCCATGCCTGAGGCTGCTTCACTTTGTTAGAAAAGGAGACTGGCAAGCTTGAGATCCAGCTGAAGTTTTCTTCTTGAACTGGAAGGATTAGGGAAGATTTGTAAGGAGATGAACACACTTTACCCTACCAACTAGTCAGTGGACAGGGCTTTTGATGTACCGCAAATCATTTTGTCTTTACTACTCTAAAACCTTTGTTTGGGAAACATTTCCTATTTCTTCTGTCTCCATGAAGATATATTTATTGAATACATTAGGTTCCCAGGTGCTTAGATTCTAGTTCCAAATGACCAAAAGTCACGGCTTTGTGAGAAAAGATTGACTGAAAGAGAAGAATATAAGTGATCTCAAAGTATCTTAGAACAATAGAAAGGAAGACAGTTAAAAAAAAGAAAGAAAGAAAAGAAAACTGTGAAATGATGGGGTTATATCAAAAGGACTAGGGGAACCAAACAAGAGCAGTCCTGGGGCCGCTGGGATGGCTCAAGGGTCTAAAGTGCCTGCTTAGTCAAGCTTAGGCAACTTGAGGGACCACAGTTAGAACTCTGGCACTGCATGCTGTGCCAGCACCACCCCCATGGCAGGCTGAGCTGGCCATTAAAAAAAAAAAAAAAAAAAAAAAAGCCTATAAAACAAGAGCAGTCTTGGCTGATAAATTAAGTTTAACAACAAGCATTGTATTAAGTGATTGCTACCCCTGTCATCTTGTTTTGGAATTTTGCTTCTTGTTCAATTTTATTTTATTTTAAATAAAAAATAAACCAACTTTTAAGTCAAAAAATAAAATAAATAAATGTATGTGAGCCCATACAAGTTCAGTAAGTAATTCAGTAGCTAGGAGGAAATAGACAAATATCTTAAGCAGAAAAAATATCCAAATAACTTATCCACTCTTTCCTCTTAAATTTTATTTATCCCGATTTCATTCTACTTCACTCTTCCTAACACTCTTAGCTACGCTGTTCAAGATCAGGGATAACTGTGACAGCTCCCATAATAGCAGGCGCCCTGTCACCTTCCTCCCAACAAGTTGGATCCTCAGTGCTATCAAGAAGAGAAACATCAAACATCTAAATTCAGAAATACCTGTCCAGTACTGCTTCTCAGCCGCAAAGTCATCAAGAGCAAAGGAAGTCTTTGATATGACAATTTAATTAATGTAGTACCTTGGATAGGCACTTGGCAGAGAAAGAGAGCTCTAGATAAAACTAAGGAAATGTGAATCAAGTATGGATTTTAGTTAATAATAGTGATGAACCAATAATGTATTGGATCATTAATTGCAACAAATGTACCGTGCTAATGTAAGATGCTAATAATGGAGGAAACTGGGCATTCAGTGCAAGGGAACGTTTTGTACTATCATCCTAATTTTACTACAAGCCTAATATTATTCTTAAAAAAGTAAGTTTATTTTTGAAATATACATTTATTTAACCATTTCACATAATTTTCAAGTGTCTAAGAGATGCAAAGATCTACACTTACTTTGGAAGACATAAACATGGTAGTTACTGTCAGGGAGTTAATCTGACACAGAGAAGCCAGGTGATTCAGTCAAAACATGTAACCAGGGAGAAAAGATAGCTGGACTTGTAGCCATTATATGCCTGTATAATTTTTAGTAGCCTGCTTCTTTCCATATTTGTGACTTATTCAAGATGATACTCCTTCTTGAGTCACCTGTACAGTGTTAGTAAAACTCTGAATCAATTGACAAATATATATATATATATATATATATATATATATATATATATATATATGGTTTGTACCATGTCTCTAGGACTGGATAGAATCTTCACTGAGAATCCTAAAGAATCCAGTGCTCTTGTCCCTAGATGTTTATGCGCTCTCTATCATCATATAGAAAGAACACTAAGCACAGAAGACATAAAAGCGGGTCTTAATAAAATTGAAAAATGAAGATTCTAAGATAGTAATGGTCAAATGAAACGGGAAAGTTTCAGAGCAACAAAGGCCTTGACCTGGGCTGCTGCTCTAGGTATAGTGCTCATGCGGAACACACAATGGATAAGGGTGTGACATCAAAAGACTGCAGGGCTCCATCCCAGTTCCTCTACTTAGGAGATACATGACCTCAGAATGTTGCATCAGCTACATGTTTTCTTCATTTGCAAAGGATTCAAGGTTGCAAGAGAAAGAAAGATAACACATCATCGTAGGGAAATGGAAGGAAAGCTTATTGGCTAGGTAGCTATGATCAAGCATAGGCATATAGGGAAACAACAAACCTGGAGCTCTAAGCTGATGGCTTCTCACTATACCACTCCTATGGAGATAAAGGAGTCCTAAAAGAGAATCTGAGGCATATATGTCCTTATAAAGACCACTGTCCTTTGTAGACCTGGGAATTAACACACAGTATTTACTCTCATCTTCCTGCCAGGTCTCCCTAATGCCTCTTCCAAAAAAGAAGAAGAGAGAAGTTGTTCTTGCTGTATTACATGAAGGTCAGTTGTCTAAGATAATAGAAGGATGGCAGATCTTTGAATTCAACATGAATTAATATGCAAAATGTTTACACCATGTCTGGCATGTAGTAATGCCTACTTAATATTAACTATTATTAGATTGGTATTACCTGTATATTATCAGTATTCTGTAGATTCCAGCTTTTGGCAGGTGCTTAAAAATGCTCAGGCAATGCATGGAGGTTGACAAGCGTAGAAGCAGGATATAGATCTCTATAGCATGTAAAGCAATGTGAGCCATTATTACGCATATATGACTGATGATAAATGTGCAATTGACAGTCACACTAACTTCAAGGAATTTGAGTTAAATGCTGAAAGAGGAAAGAGATGAAGGTCTACTGGTACTTCATTAACAGTTCTTTAGAAAATAAGAATTGTTTTATTAAATTACATCCTGTTCCACACAGAGGACATGTGGAACACACACAGGGTTAAGTTAGGGAGTGGCACTGAGAGACAAAAGACTCAAACTTTGAGACATAGAAATGTGTTTGAGAAAACCCTATTCCCGCTGAGCCTCTGATAACTAATCTTAAGTGTCAACTTGACTGGACTGTGGGGTGTGGAGACCTTGAGCCAGATATTACTTAAAGGGTGCCTGAGAGGGTGCTTCTCAGGAAGAATGGCATTTGAGTCAGTAATAAGTTGAAGTGGATTGGCTTTCCTTTGCTTGAAGACTCCAACAAATCAACAGTTTAAGAGGGAACCCTTTGCCTATTTGCCAAGCAGAGACATTAGTTGGTTCAGTTTAGTTTGGTGTTTGTTGTGGTATGGTGTGGTATTTTTTTCTTTATCTTTTAGTAAAATTGATAGCATTTTGTACTGCAGCATACATTGTTCTTATGTCATTTTATTTTTGTTTTCATTGTTTTTTTTTACTTATAACCACATTCATTTGGGGGAATATATTGCACTATTTTATCTGTCTATCTATCTATCTATCTATCTATAATCATCTATTTATCTATTTATCTATCTATATATGTATCTCCTATTTATCTATTTATCTATCTATATATCTATCACCCATTATCTATCATCTATCTATCACTTATTTATCATCTATCTATCTATCATCTATTATCTATCAACTATCTTCTAATATCTATCTATCTATCTATCTATCTATCCATCTATCATCTATCATCTATCAATCATCTGTCAACTCCCAGAAAGATAATGGTTTATAATCCAATTTTAATTGGCTTACAATCCAGAATGGTTGGTGTTTCAATATGAATCCAAAAGCCAAAAGGAACCAATATCATTTCAGGCTGAAATGCCAACTTGACTCTTTTAAGCTTGCTACTTTTTAAACTGAAACTTATACCACTATAGTTGTTGGGTGTCAAGTCTTCAGACATAGACTGAACTTCACCATTGACTCTTTGAGTCTCCAGACTAGATCTTGGAACTTACCAATCTCCATAAATGTGTAAGCCAATTTCTTATGACATATAAATGGGAAAATAGATCTACAGCTTCTCTTTCTCTAAGGAAATCAGGTTAATACAGGCACTAGTGCTCTGATTTATAAAATAGAAATTATCAGTAGGATTCAATGAGAAAAATATATTTAAAAACGGGAAGCCAGCCAAATAGCTCAGCAAATTGCACATAAGTGCAAGGGCTAGGAGTTTGACTCCTAGGCCTCACCCGTGGGACACACTGAGATGGCAAATAACATGGCGTGGTGGCATGTACCTATAATGGCAACTCTTGGGAGGCTACAAACAAGTGGATCACTATGACTCCAATCTAATAATGAGACCCTGAATACTCTGTATACCCTTTCCTAAAATACAAAAAAAATTAATTAACTAATTAATTAAAAAGCTGAAACATAGTCATCACTCCATGTATGTTTTGGTCCTACATTGGCCCATAGTAGACATTTATTCCCCTTGAAAGTTGAAAGACTGGAAGCACAGCCAATAGAGATAAAACAGAGAGCTATTCTTCTAATAGACACTCTTTTTTTTCTCTAGTCTTTAATAGACTCCATTAATATCTATCAAACATTCCTGGGAATGAAAATATAAAGTCATCATTGCTATATATGTGTCAGCCTAATGAGCCAGCTTGTCCCAGTGAGACAATAATTTACTCAAAGGTCCCAAAGTGGCTGGCATGAGTTAAGATGCCTTTCTAAATTGACTGGTGCTTGCACAAAGAGATTGCAGTATTATGCTCCTCTTTCTATATCATTTGTTCAACAACTCTCTATGCAATATAAACTAATGTGATATCTGTCCACTAGGACTTATCTCTCTAGGGATTTCAGTGCCAGCTTCAATTCCCCAGAAGCCAGGAGACCAGCTCACCTATTTCTAGGCCAAGAGGTTTTTCCTAAACGAGAGAACATTCTTAGACAAAGTCATGTGTTTCCCTTTCTCAGGGAAGGAGTGGAGGACGGATGACATTGGACAAGCTCCATTTCTCAATATGTCTCAACGTTTGTGCACATAGGCACTTTTTATGATGATGCATGTCACTTAGCAGTGACGGAAAGCCTAACTGCTGAGGCCATTCTTTTGAGTCAAGGATTGCAGTCCCAGTACTAATTCGACAAGAGAGATATTTATGACACTAACAATAGTACCAGAAGGCTTTTCACTTCTCCTTGTGAATTTGGCCAGTGCCAGTGAAGAGGCTGGGTTGCCTTTCTTCACCATAGCCTAAAATTTAAATAAAATCAGAGGAAATTTTATAATCAAACTTACTAAGATAATGATACCAGAGAAAAATACCTAGCAGAAAAAAATGCTTCATGTGTGAGCAAAGAATGAGATTCTGAAGGTTCTTTCATCGCTCAGTGGGCATGTCACCTTGGGTCATGCGTTTCATATCCATGTCATGAAATTGTGTGACCTGAAAAATAAGTTGATAACATTGTTCTCACTTTAAAGCCCAGAGCAGGTAAGATTTTTTGAGATTTTGCTCAGTACTGGAGAATCTAAATTTATCCTTTCTATTATGGGTAAAGGCAACTTTGATCAGCATCTGCATATTAATTATTGATAGATTCCTTTTGCATAGTACTCTTGCTTTTATAAAAGGATTTTTACCTATTGTTGCTTAAGTCAATAGGCATGGCAGGCTTCTGAAAGGGAGTCAAATTTGGACCATCACTGCCAATTTCCATTTCTTTGGGAAGTGAAAAAGTTGAGCCTCACAAAGATCAAGTGATTTATATAACGTTGCTGTTCATAAAAACAAACTCTTTGCCTCCACTCCTTTGAGTTCTTCCCTCTCTCCCCGCTGCAGCATTCTTCTTTAGCTTTCTTTTTTGTGTTTTTCTGTGCTTTCCTCAGGCCTCTGGGCTCAAATAAAGCTTTCTTAGAGCGGTTTTCTCTTCTGCTCACCCTCCATAGGAGTATTCTACCCCTTTGTCTGGTTGAACTCTTCTTCATACTACCTACTACCCCAACTACACTGTTTTTGTGTTTCATGGACTCATCTCCTTCCTAAAAAGTGTACTTTATGAGAATAAGAACTTCTACAAAGCATGATGGGACATATCTGTTGTCCCAGCTTTCTGAGAGCCTGAGGCAAGAGGGTCACAAGGTCTAATCTAGTGGATACAATTTAGCTACGTAATGGGAGCTTGTCTTAATATAAAAACAGACTGGGACAGGAGCTCAGAGGCTGGAGATGTAGTTTATAGTGAGGGTCCTGGGTTTATTATGTCTAGTACTAGAGGGAGAAAAACGGTAGAAACTACCAGATTTTGTTCCTGCTTATTCTGTTAAAGTTTTGAATTGTGCCTGGCTAATGGTAGGCACACAACAAATAATTGTTGATGAAAATGTGATATGAAGCAGGGAAATCTCCAGAAAATTTGAGTTTTGTCTTGAAAAACTGGAAGGCATTTCATCCTTTAGCAGCTTGAGTTTTGATTCATTTCCTTAGATATCCTCATTGAATTTTATCTCATATCTACTTATTATCTCATTTCTCAAGAAAATTTAGAAGGTTGTTGGACACTATTTTATTTTATTTTATTTTTATTTATTTATTTATTTATTTATTTTTTTTTTGTCTTTTTTTTGAGACAGGGTCTCACTATGCAGTTGAGGCTGGCCTTGAGCTCACTTTTGTAGCCCAGGCTGGTCTCGAACTCGCACTGATCCTCCTGCCTCAGCCTCCCGAGTACTGGGATTATAGGCGTGCGCCACCATGCCCGGCTCTTGGACACTATTTTAATCAACCATTTCTTGTTACACTGTACAAAAATGTGATCCTATTTTCCTAGTTCAGAGTCTGTAAGAGTAGCCTTTAGGTATAAAATGAAAGAAAAAAAAAAAAGAAGAAGAAGAGTAGAAGAGTAGTTTCCAGATATTACTGTATATCAGAACTGCCAAGGGACATTTGTGAAATTTTAAATTTCTGGTGCCTGTCCTTTAGAAATTTTAACTCACAGGGTCTATGATGGAGTCCGACTGTGCACATTTCACACGTGCTCTGGGAGATTCAAATGCACAGCCATGCTAGAGAAGTGCTGAGTCACTCGCCTGGAAGGTTCTTCTCTGCCTTGCTACCTCAAACTTGAGCTAGAGCCATGATAATTGGGCTATAGTCACGAGAACCACAGGCACATTGTTCCGGCACCAGTCACAGAAAAACCAGCCTCAGGGATTTCTGGGAAATGGGTGGAGCACGGAGATGCAGCAGCAGCATTCCCCTGAGCCTAAAAACTTACCCTTGGGGAATAGGTGCTTCTTTGTGAGTAATATGAAACTTTAACCCTTCCCAAACTGGTAAATACAAAGCAGTACTGCTGAAAACCAAGAGCAGGCATTAGAGCAAAATTGTGACTTGATTCCAAACTACTAAAAAGGACTCTCATTTTAATTTCATTATGGCAGGCTATGCCCTTCCCCCATAAAAATGGCGATGATCATTTATCTAACAATTGTGGGTCATTTTGTTGTAGATAGCTAAATTAGATAGAAATATTACACACAGTTAGACAGGCCCAGGCCCTCAAGGATGACACAGGAGACAAGGTGACTTTGCAACTGTGGACAGACACTCTCTGCTCTGTGCCAAACCTCAAGACAAAAAAGCAAACAAATGCAGCCACGTACTTCCCACATATTTCAATGGCTGATATGCAAAATAGGTATCAATCACCTTAAACGAGCCCAAATGAATCACTAACCCAACCCCCAATGGGAAGAAATATTGTCTCTTAAATCAAAAATTACTTTTTAATGTTGACATTCTGTTCAAGAAAAGATTAGAAATTGCATATAAAGGAAGGGAGAGGAAGTGAAAAGTGATATAAGTATAAGATAATTGGTGACAAAGAGAGGACATGTCTGTGCTATGCACCAGGTATAATGCATATGTATATAATACACATATGCCAGATACTTGTTCTCTACCGGTGCATCTTTCTGTATGGTTTTTGCTTGTTAATTTCCAATAATTTTTTTTTTCCCCCATGGGAACAGGAGCAGGACTCAGCACATTGTGTGGACTTGATAAACCGAAGGGAGAATATTGAGCCTCCTCTGCATATTCACCAAGCATCTACTCCACCAGAGCCAAGGAACTAGCAGTGAACAAGGCATGTTCTCTGCTCTTGGAAACTTACGGAAGCGTGACAGAGAATCACACCCAGCATTGTAGTACTGAAAAGTAGAGTTGCCACGGGGAAACATTTGAAGGAATATCTCATTTAAGAATGGGATGAAGAAAGTTAGTTCTAAGCTAAAACCTGAAAAATGAATACGTGTGGGAAAATAGAAGATAAAAGGAGGAATAGGAATTTTGTAAAAGGAAGGCAAAGCAAAGTCAGGATGGCAAGTAGGTCCTGGCACGGGAGAAGGCAGGAGGAAGGAAAATGAAGTGAAGAAAAAAAAAAAAGAACAGGGTACAATGTTCATATGCACAAATTGATATAGGGGGAGGAATGAAAGTCCTGACCTGATGCGTACCTGGGATGAGTTGTGCTCTCTAAAACTGAAGGATGAATTTTAGGAACAAATGGAGATTAAGAGAAGATTATATTTGTTGGAGAAAAGAAAGCTCCTATCCAAGAGAGGGACAGAAGGGGAGGTCCTGTGTGGGTGGTCCCCGTGAAGCTGTTTCTTTCAGGGAATTTTAGAACATCAAGCTATGCAATGAGATGGGTCCGAGGTGGTGGAGAGCATGGGAACTCACTTAGGTGGGCATGAGGTGGGACAAATCTATGTTCAGCCAATGACAGTACAAGCTCCATTGCTCAGGTACAATTGATTAAATCCAGTATCAAATGAGGAAATGAAGCACTTAGCAAGGGAGCAGGAATACAGGACAATGTCTCTTTCCATTGGGGGTTGGGTTAGTGACTCATTTGGGCTCTTTAAAGGTGACTGATACCAATTTTGCATATCAGCCATTGAAGTATGTGGGAAGTACGTGGCTGTACTTGTTTGCGTTTTTGTCTTGAGGTTTGGCCCACAGTGGAGAGTGTCTGCCCATAGTTGCAAAGTCACCTTGTCTTCTGTGTCATCCCTGAGGGCCTGGGCCTGTCTAACTGTGTGTAATATTTCTATCTAGTTTAGCTACCTACAACAAAATGACCCACAATTATTAGATAAATGATATATAGGTAGATATCTAAATAGATTAAGTATATAGAGCTTAAAATTCTCAAGAATGAATAAATCAAGTTAAGCAAAATTTGAAAAAAGAATAAATATGTGGTTCAGATGCTATATATATACAAGTCATAAATAAAAATGGTGTGGGCCAGCCAGACAGCTCAATGGACTAAAGTGCTTGCTTTGGCAGAGACAGGGGCAGGGTTTCTATCCCCGGCATGCCATGCTGGCCACTGCCCCCAGGGCATGTTAAGATAGCAACTAAGATTGAGCATGGCGATGCATTCCTATAATCTGAGCACTTGGGAGGCTGAAAGCAGGAGAATCACTAGGAGTCCAACCTGCATAAGGAGACTCTGCACCAAATACATAAAAATACATAAATACATAAATAAACATTTTTAAAAAGATTTAACGGCACTTCAAATTTTGATATACTAACGTTGTTCTAAGCATGGGAAATTCAAGAGAAATCGGTGATGGATCAGACCTTGGTAACCTCAAAGCTAACATTCAAATATTGGTTTAGAAAATAAAACAGAAAAGAAATAATGTGAGCCTGCTGTAAGTGAGAGAGGTTGGCAGGGCTAAGTCTGGAGTTGGTTAGAGGGAAAAATGAAAAACATGTTAACAACTATTTTCAGGAAAGTAATAGAAAAGTGTTATGGGAATAGCACCCTTGTGGGGATACCAGACCCCCCCCCCAATGTTCTTAATTCACTAGCTGCATTCTAAATCCAACTATTGGAAACAGCAAAATATTTACCTTCTAGCTGCTTAAGAACGTATATTCCAGGTCGGGGGATCCATGTGAAACACAACAAGAAGAAAAAAATCCAGAGTAAGTAAGTTTGGCACCAATCCCACTCATCCTTGGCAAATTATATAATTACAGTCAAATGCTGGTGTAACTACAGATCACCTTCTTGAAACTCAAGTGATCCTTGAGCTAACCTTAAAAACTGAAGGTGAAAACAAAACAAAGGATTTAGAGCCATGATTAAATCTGCATTTAGCTTGCTTTATTTTAAAACAAAGTGGACTTGTTTGTTATTTCCTTGACAATCAAATACCTGATAGCAATACAGTTTTGAATTATTATATTACGATCGTATAAATCTCTTCTCAACCTTGCTTGTGAAGGATTTATAGATGTAAAGTTGGAAGGCTGACTTAGAGCAAATGGAGGAAAGTATCCATAACCCTAGTGAACAGAGACAAAAAGAACTAAATCATAGTAACACACAAGAGACAGAAGATCTGGGTGGGTTAAGAGAGGTTAATCAAAGTGTGTTTTCATTCCAGGAAAGAAGAGGAAGTATAGAATAATTGATGGCCTCGGGAGAAATACAAAAGCAGTGCGTAGAAGAAAACAACAACAGCCACATACACATCCTAGAAAGAGAATGATAGGGAAAGGAAGTAAAAGTAGATGCAATATTTTAAGGACAGGCCTCTGTAACAAAGGAAAGTCCTGTAACACGAGATTGTACTTTACTCTGGGCATTTTAATTTTCTTCTCAATCACTTGAAGAGCTTTCTTGTCTCCCTGCCTCAAGTTTCTCTTTATCTGTTTCCTATGCTCAGGCTACATTGGAATAACCTTGATCTTGTGAGTTGATTTCTAAATGCGTTTTCAGAGTAGGTTCATCTCCAGCACTTAGAGAGGGGTTTATCTGCTCTTCACCAGACAAGCTGTTTGATCAAGCTATTTAATATCACATATTTGAGAAACAGGCAATATGAGTTGTTGAGATCAAGCAGAGCTTTGCACTCAATATGAGTATGTAGTTGTTGACTGACCTCTAAGAAAATGCAATGTCCTATTTTATTTGGGAGTTTGATGACAATATGGTTTTACACCTATTTTTATGTTCTCTTTCTAAAATTATTCCACCACACTCCATGGTAGTGTGGTAGAAAAACAAATATGCACACAGGGGAACAATGTATGCAAAAATTGCATAAACATTTATCCATAATAGCTACAAGCAGACCCAAGCCAAGCAATTTACTTTTTGAAAAATAACAGGTTACCTTTAGATACTTGATGTAACTGAAATGGTAGCTGTAGAAATGCTATATTAGCATATAATATGGCTTGCAAGTGATATTACAGTCTGGATTCTTTGAGCAATGACTCTGGAAAAACACATCTCAACTTAGAGAAAGGAACATTCTGTGAAACAGGCTATAAACGGCAAAATCACCCCCATCCATGGTTTGCAGTTTTGAAGAGGCATACCTTATGAGTACTAGAAGGAGAAACTATGGAAGGGAGGTGCTAGTATAATTAATACACATAAAGTTACCTAATCCAACTTCTGGATAGAATGTCATAACCAATGGTGCTGTTTGTGTTCCAGTCGATGCAATCATAAGTCAAATCACTGTGATACTGAAAGAGTCCCTTGTAGCAGTTATTCAGTACAGATGTTGAAAGACCTGAAAATGCAAAATCGAGTTCAAGGTGGAAACTTAGACTTCACCCTGCTTTCCATCTCTGAAAAAGAATTCTTCTAGCTCTCTTATTCTTCTTACCTTGCTATACTTTTTTGGCAACTGTCCCCTGAAGGCCTTGTCTTAAAATCTTGATCCGTGCTGCTCTAAGAAGGACATAGAACCCTTGAAAGCTGGAGCCTCATGGAGAGAAGTCCAGTCATTGGGGGATGTGCCTTTGAATGACCCAACCCTTCTCATTCTCTTTTGCTTCCTGCCCATACTTTGGTAAGATGCTGTCTCTGTCTCATGATCCCTACCATGGAATGCTATCTCACCCCAAGCCTGAAGGCAACAGGTCAAGTTCACATGTACTGAAAGTTCCAAAACCATGAACGAAAAAGAAACTTTCCTCCTTACAAGTTGTTTGTTTCCTGTATTTTGTCATGGCAATCCAGAGCTAACAGAGTCAGATATCCTTAGCAATGTAGCTTTAAATGAAACTCTGTTTCCATGCAGTGAGGAAGTCTTGGCTGGGTATGCACTAAGTTGTCTGGACTTTCCACATAACAACGTCAGTACTGACACTGGGAATCTGATTCCACTGATTTAATTATGTAGAAAAGCACCCTTAGCCACTTACTGCTTGAAAGGCCCAGTTCAGTAAGTCTTTTTAAAGAACTAAATAAAGTGGAAAATGTACATAAAATATAGAACCAAAGATTTTAAACTTCTTTTCTTCAAGAGCTTAATTTTGAAATACGCTTCAATATATCTTAGAAAGAAATATAATATCATGAAAGAAGAATAACGTGATTGCCCCAGCACAGCTGCCTTAAAATATACCTAGTTTTCTCTTTTTCTAATAATTTTTCCCTTGCTTTCATGCAATAGAAAGTAATTAATCCCCTCTGAGACCGTCAGAATACAAACTCAATAATTATCTTCTTTATTTCTCCTTTCAGGACATGCATAAAGATTAAGTTTTAATGTGAAGACTAATATAACCAACTTACATCAGAATGACAATAACATATTGTTAGACTAACATTAAGTACAAAGCTATTTTATATTCTGAATTCTAGGAGTAAGCATCATCAGCTTGAATCTCACCCTTCCACAAGTATAAAACCGCAGAGCTAAAAAAGACTTTCAGAACACGTGAAGCTGAAGAGCGAGCGTTATGCAGATAGTTAGCTGCAAAAGTGAGAGCAGACAGCAACAACAAATGTTTTAAGTCCATGGCTTTCTTATCCCATTCCATGACTAGCCACGTGCCTTGCAAAATGACTTAGACAGATTTGAGACGATCAAAGGGCGTGTGAATGATCACACATCGTGCTTGAAGACATCCCAGAAGAGGAGGTATACCTTAACACTGTGTCCAAAGCAATCCAATTATTAAATAATACAATTCATGCAACAACAGACAGAGCATTGTTTAGTGGACAAGTCTGCCTAGCATTGCAAAACAATAAAGCAATATCATTGTCAATATCTTAGCATGTGCACCTCCTGCACTTAGTACACACCTAAGGAATGGAAAAATGAGCAGAGAGTGGCTTGCTAGTACTCTGTAGATGTGGAACTCTTCCCATGTCCCTAGGATACCTATTTATTTTATTTATTTATTTATTTATTTATTTATTTATTTATTTATTTATTAATTACAGGGTCTTGCTACACAGCTTGGGCTTGTAGTGATCTTTTTGTCTCAGCCTCTCCAGCACTGGAAATACAGGTGTGTGCCACTATGCCCGGTTTCAGTGGCTGGAACTGTGCACCCAGGGTTCTGGGGCAGTAAAGCATGTGATACTGGGATCCAGCTGATGTCCTTGTGTTGCCAGCCAGGCACTTAGACCACCAAGCTATTATTTTCCGAGCCCTGGATCTCCTTTTAATTAGCAGTCATCAGCCTTTCTTGATCTCTACGGCCAGAAAAAAAATAAGTAATCTACAAATCAAGGTCTCATGATTAGTTTCCTCACAGAATTATTCTCTAGTGCTATAGATGAAATTGGTGCTAGCATAATCAAACAGCATTTTTTTTCCAGAAAAAGGTGTAGTGAGTAATTTCCCTGCGAAGCCTTCACTTGGAACAAGCATGGGAAAGAGTGAAACCGACTATAAGAGAAAAGGGCCTTGACTCAAATGCTCCCTTTTTATTTTTTGGCTGGTTGTGCAAAAAAGAAACTTAATTATGACATTTCAATATTGAAATAAAATTAGAATTTTTCTCTTCATTCTTGTGAGAAAATTATGCTCCATTTTTAACTATGCTAGGCAACTGCAGACTCATCTTTGGAATGATAAGCATGGCTATTTTTGTGAATATGTAGCTCTGTATGCAGGATTTCTCTTCCTGTGGGTGCAGTTTTGAGTCTGTGCTCCTACTGACAGAGATTTTGTGGACATCACACAAGCCATAGTGCCAACTCTGCCAGTACACACACTGTCAAATTTCTTCAGCAAGAATCGGTGTAGCCAATTATATCAAAACATTCCATTAAAATCCCAACTCTAATGGACCAAAATAAAAGATATATAAATTATCTTGTCTAGCTTAGCCTAAATATACTTAGTCCTCAATATGTTATGTGAAACTTATAGCATTATGAGACTACATATAATATTTTATTTCTTAATACATTAGTAAAGGTTAAAAATCATGTAATGAATTAAATATTGATGACCACATAGCCAATGTACTTTACCACTCTGTAAATCCCTGTGGCAAGGATTTAATTTAGATTTAATAAGAGTTATTGCCGGGCGTGGTGGCGCATGCCTGTAATCCCAGCACTTGGGAGGCTGAGGTGGGAGGATCAGTGCGAGTTCGAGGCCAGCCTGGGCTACCAAAGTGAGCTCAAGGCCAGCCTGAACTGCATAACGAGACCCTATCTCTAAAAGACAAAAAAAAAAAAGAGTTATTATATTATTTATTTTATTATAAATATGCAAATGTAAATGCCATGCTATAAATATTTCTGCTAATTAAATACTACTTGACTTATGGAGGTTTATTTAGGTACAACTAGAGGTTTATTAAGATATATGAGTTGAAATTCAATAACTGTATTCTCAATAATCTATTGATATTTAACAGGTAATAACCACATTATGTTTAGATGTATCCTTTATATTAAATGTTAGTATGGAACTAATGATTAGTAGCCTATTTACTAAGCCTCAACTGTTTAGGAGATATTCATCTTAATAAAAATGTTTGTTATGCTCCAATAGATATTCATAATAATTAGTTCATATTTAATTAACATATAATAACTCCTTCATTAAACCTAGATTAAATCCTTCTTTAAAATACTCAACTTAAAATGCAAGTGAAAATATTGCCATAGAAAATTACACAGCTGCTTTACATTGCTTTCCTAAGGAAAGAAAGAGATATTCTGACTATTAAGATAGAACTTGATGTAGTGGAAGGACATGTAGGGTGCCTTTTTAAGTCCACATACCTAGCTCACAAAATAAGACAAGTTTTAAAGTAGGCAACATTCTTGTGCACATATTTCAGTGTGCTTTCGTAATCACCATACTCTAATGAAGTTGAAATTAAATGAGGTGCTGAAGCCATTGTTGCTCATAAACAAGATAAAAATGCCAGGCAAATTGTAACAGGCATTCTTCCTTTATCTCCGGACAGCCTCTCTACCCTGCCAACTGAACTCTATGACCCAGGAGTCTCCACAGAAGATGAAGCACCTCCCCAGCGCACCAGCAGTATCCCTTTCTTTTGTGATTTCATTGCGGATCCCATTCAGTGGGAAGCAGTGTCCATGGGACAAAAGAGAAAAAGCCCAACACTCCCTAAGAGAGACTGATACTTTTCTTTTTCTTTTCTAAATTATTTTTCTTTCTCCTATAGCTACCCTAAATCCTGATTTCCACACGCCCACTCCAGATATCCCCTGTCATACCGTAGCTTAATTTGCCAATAGGTATTTTTCTTTCTGTAAAGCCTCAGATCCATCCCAGATGACTCCACCTGGAGCTTCTTCTGATGACTCTACTACTTTTGACACCATCCTCAAGGAAAGCCTCTTTGCCCATGACTGAGAAAGTCTATAATTAGCTGGTGGGACACTGTGTGTGATTTAGGCTGCTTTTTCTTCTACAGAAGTGAACAGCCCATGCTCTGATCCCCTTTGTGCTGCTGTACAGGCCACAACAAGCACTCTTTTAGACAACATATTTCATAACCAAAGTGAAAGATTCCCTCTCTATAAGGATGGAATTTCAGGACATGGGAGGACTGACCCCCTGTTTGGGATTCATATGTCAAGCCAAGCCAGCTGGAGTCGCTACACTAAACGCCGCTAATATTAAAGGCTACTAGGACCTAAAGCGTCAGCAGTTCAGTCCAGGAACATGGAGAGCATCTCCCCTCCAGAAAGTGATGGAGAACAACGGGGAATCGCTGAGAGTCAGCACCTCTGATTTCCAGAAGGATTCCTGAGGGCTCCTGATAGCTGCTGGCTCCAGATTTCAGGAGAGCAGTGAAAGGCCTCTAGCACTAGATAGGACAGCGCTGACATTCAGCCCTCAGAACCGTTAACACTGAACCAGCTACATCTTGCCTATCTGTGATTTCTGTTTCAATGAGGAAAAAGCTGACTAAAGAAAAGTGAGCTTACTAGTAATAGCAGGAGATACAAGTGAGAAAGTAAAGAGAGACTGGGATTGTAACTTTTCATTCTTATTTTTCTTTTCCTTTTTCTGAGCTGTAATTTGCCAATGGTTATGTTTCTCTTCATAGAGCCATAGATTTTGTTAGCACCTCTGAAAGATCTCAATCTTACTGCATTCTGCATTTATGTTCATTGTCCCCGATTCATAGAATACATAAGAATTTCAAATAGTATTTCAAATAGTATTTAGTGTATTTCTGAGTATACCATCCTAGTACATTTTTGAGTATACCATTCCTTTCTGTAACAGCTTAGAATCTTTACAAAATGCTTTCATTGGATTCTAACAAGGTTTCATTTTATAAACTTAGACTTTTATAAAGTTATTTATTTATTTATTTATTTTTAAAATTTTATTTATTTTGTTTATTTATTACAGGGTCTCACTATGCAGCTTCAACTCATAGTGAGCCTCCTGTCTCAGTCTGTCCAGAACTAGCATTACGGGTATGCGCCACCACTCCAGGTTCCGAGGCTGGCAGGGCATATGGTACTATGGATCGAGCTTGGCTCCTTGTGCTTCATAGGCAGAGGCTTAGACTGTTGAGCTATCTACCCAGCCCCAAACCATACCATTTGACAAATGGAAAAACCAAGACTCAAGTTTTCTGCAAAAGGGCACACAGGGAAAGGAAAAGCCAGAAATCATGCTCAGACTACAAATTTTAAATATCTTCAATTATGTGAAATAAGTAGAAGGGCTGGCCAGATAGGTCAACAGACTAAAGCACCTGCTTAGTCAGTAGCAGCGGCTGGGGTTCTCATCCCAGTATGCAGTGTCAGCCCTGCCCCCAGGGCACACTGAGATGGCAACTGAGTCTGGGCTTGGTGGCGAATGCCTATACTCCCAGCACTTGGGAGGATGAAAATAGGAGGATTACTACAAGCATGAGCTGTGTAGGGAGATCCAGTAAAGCCCGGAAAAAAAAAAAAAAGAAAAGAAATGAAAAAAAGCCTTAAGCTTTCCTTATTTTCAACCTCCATTTTAATAAGGAGTAGTTTATATATTTTCTTGAAGTATGAGATATCTTTCCTGAAACAAAATTCAAAACCTTTCAACAAATTCGCAGACATTTGTGGTGGGAGGGATCTTTAGTGACTCCCGCTTCAAGACAGCCCAACGCATCCTGGATTACCACTTACCTAAAAGCTGCCCACATAGAATATTCTACTATCCTAGTCTCAATGATTTGTTGATTGGCAGTCACATGACCCAAAAACTAAGATGGCCCAGGTCTGTCATCATGCACTAAACTCAAGTCAAAATGGATCAAAGATCTGAATACTAAAAGAGAAACATTAAACCTCTTGGAAGAGAACATGGGAGAAAATCATGAAAACATTAGGGTAGACAAGGGTTCTTGGACAAAAATCAAAATGCACGTTTAGTACTTGAAAGAATCAACAATTGGGACTTCCTCTGGCTAAGAATTTTTTCATATCAAAAGAAATCACCAACAGAGTGAAAAGACAACCCATAAATTTCAAAAAGATTTTAACCAATAAGGATTCAGACGAAGGTCTTCTATTTAGAATTTATAAAGAACTAATAAATATTAGGTTCCCCAAATTCAAACATCCAATCCAGAAATGGGCATCTGAGATGAACACAAACTTCTCAGAGAAAGAAATTCAAGAAGCCTATAAATTTATGAAGAAATGCTCCACATCCCTAGCCATTAGTGAAATGCAAGCTAATACAACATTTAGATATCATTTCACCACAGAAAGAATGGCTATCATAAAGAAATCAATCAACAACAAATGTTGGAAAAGCTATGGGGAAAAGGCAAATTTCTCCACTGCTGGTGGGAATGCAGACTGGCACAACCATATGGAAAGCAGTGTGGACACTCCTTAAAAAACTAGAACTGAAAATCCCATTCAATGCTGAAAGCATCATACCAGAGTGATACCTGTGCACCTATGTTTATAGCAGCACAATTTTTAATAGCCAAAATTTGGAAGCAACCCAAATGCTCACCATGTGAAGAATGGTTGAAAAAGATGTTGTATTTTTGTACAGTGGAATATTACTCAGCTATAAAGAATGATAAACTAGAAGACTTCATATATAAATGGTTATATCTTGAAGATATACTCATAATTGAAATATCCCAGACATACATGTGTAAATGTTGTATAGTCTCCCTTATATAAGAACTCAAAAGAAGAAATAAAAATGGAGAGGTATAACACAGCTAAATGAAAATCAAGGATGGGTTCAACAAGAAAATGACTGCGAGAAGAAGATGAGAGAAAACCCCACCGCTGGGAGCTGAGCCTGCGCACCCGCCGCGGGTAAGCCCCTGCGCCCCTCTGCCCCGCCTCTGCATTCCCGTGACTAACTTCCTGTTCCAGCCTAGCCCAAACCCCACCGCTGGGAGCTGAGCCCGCGCGCGCCAGCTGGGTCAGGATCCTTGGCCTGCCTTTCCTTTCCCCGCCCCGCCCCCCCC